>JBCFXI010001815.1:0-39146 GCA_038496175.1 Ampulex compressa
ATATTTTTCCGCCGCACCTACATTGATCCAACATACAGTGGCAACTTTCTTGTTAGCGTTACTCAAATCGTGTTTATGTATGTGTGCCTATTTAGAGATCAATTTTCCCGATTACCTCTTGTAATAATTTTGTTGATACAAAATCTTCTTAAAGTATAAAGTATATCTTCTTTCTTTAAATATAAATAGAGTTAGGCCACTTTCAAAATAAACGGATCAACTATTGAACTAACTCTGAAAACTTATGTGTTCAAAACTATCGTATTTATTCGGAATATAAGTAAGTTTAAATGCTTTATTGATAGATAACTTAAAGTTGTACATGTAACCACGGGCAATCGGAAATAATTGACAAATGGAGTTAGGTCACTTTAAAAATAAACGGCTCATATGATATAGTTTGAACAGAGTTTATTCAACGCTAAATCCATTAACTTAATTTCCTCCTGAGCGAATAGTTGATGAATCGGCAATTGCTGGTGTATGCGCGCATGTGGTAGCCGTTGTTAGCTCAGCACAATATTAATTATAAGATAATCCTACTGTATTTCAATCTGAATAATCTCTGTATCCCCGTTTTATGGTACGTTTTAATACGTTTGATACTGTATAATTATTTGTCTGTTGCTTTTATTATAGATTCTCATCTCTTGCTTTCTGTCTCTGACTGTCGCTTTATATTTATAATTGCTTTTTAATTTTTTTCTATTTTTGGTTATATGCCTACGTCTTCTATAACGTCTTTTACAAACGTCTTTCTTTTGGGTATCTTTCTTTATAAGTGTATTTTATGAGTATAACCTCACTATTTTTTAAATCTTACAGTGTGTAATTAAAATTTTCACATTTTTTTAAAAACATTCGTAGATATGTATGCGCGTGCATGTGTATCATTTTCTGTCATACGTGATTATAGAACATAAAATAAATCAAGGAAGTGGTCAATCGAGCAATTATTCCCACGATTGGGGCATAGTCATTTTTTTTATTTCTTTGATATAATTAGTTATGCATGAGACCAACGTTTCAGCTTGGATATGGGCTTTTTTTAACATAACTTATTACCCTAAAATCATACAAAATATATTAAAATAAATTTGTTACAATCAATATTACATTAGGGTAGATGAAATATATCTAAAATAAATGTATTGTAAGTGGATAGAGGAAAAAAAAGATAGCTATACATCATAACGTGATAATACTTACTTTATTTGAAATAAAAGGCATATAAACCAGGAGTTATTAACTCCATAAATGTGCATATAAAAGAATGTTCGAACTAGATGAAATTGCTCACAACATCTCAATTTCAAGCGAGGTAAGCATGTAGTGCTCGAATCCTATATAGTAACAGGTGAAAATACTTGAAACTCACAAATACACGTTTCTTTCGCCATTTTGCTTGCCCTACTCCTATGCTCTGTCCTCTCTGAGTACCTCCAATTACTCAGCTCACATCCCGGCATAAATTTTGGTACTTTTATCGTAGCGTCATTCCTTCATTTCTCTCTTAGGTACTTTGTATTTCTAACGTTCTTAGCTCGTTGTACAACTTTTCTATCTGGAATCCTCGGTCTCAAAAATCTTTCTTACTGTTGAAGCTGCAGGTCGCTTTTTTTTTTCAAGTTTACCACCATTTTTCACTTTTCGTCCCTTCTCTTGCAAACTCATTCAGGGAACATTTTATTTTCTTAAAAAAAATCTCTTGCTGTTGTTCTAAGTTTGACCTTGCCCCTTTCCCCACGTCTTAGTCTACTGCCAACATCCTCTTGCCTAAGCACTTCTCTCTCCGTTCTCTACCATTTCCTTGTATCTCATAGCCTTTCTTTACATTCTCGTGTTCAGTTTACTCTTTTTTGTTTTCTCATTTATCGTACATCTCAATGTCACTTAATCCAACCTTAGTGATCATCTCGAAAACATTTCTTGTACACTTTCTACCTCTCCTTACTCCTTCTACCACTATATCTCAGCTTTAAAGCCTAGTACACTCCACACCAACCACTGGAACAACTTTATTTTCTAGCCTCAGTCCACTCCAAAACTTGTTTTCTTAATTTCTCAAATCTAGTCCATCTCCCACATCAACTTATTCACACTTTACCTTACTTCTATTTGCTGCACATTATTCTTGGTGAGCCTACGCATGTGATACGTCACTTTCTTCTGCTCTTCTATACTTTCCCCTATCCACCACTATCTCATTTTCTCGCACGTATATTCTCTCTGCATGAACGCTATCACACTTATCTTTCGGACATTAATCTTTAATCCCTTCTTCTCGTAACTTACTCCCTACTTCTGATTCTCTATTCTCCGGCGACTTCTCTTTTCGATACTTTTCTGCTCTTAACTCTTTTCTGTCTTCTGTTCTTTTTCCTCTCTCCCTCTCACCCTCTCCCTTCCACTCTTTGCCTATCACCGATTTATATTCCTACATACTTTTCCCACCAATCCTTCTTTCATCTTTACTGCCGCCTTCTGTTACCACCATCTGCACGCCAATTCTCGTTTTTGCGCTTTTTCTATTCACACTTCTTTCTTTAAATTTCTTCCACTAGCCTTTCCTTTCCCCCAATCATCCACGCAGTGGCACCACTCTGTATTTGCTAAATCTATATAAATATATTATACGATGCTTCTAACTTCCTTCCTCGTTTACAGTTTAAAAATAATCCTTCGACCAATAACACGGGGTTCAGCCGATCCAGTTATCACGGTGTTATATTTTTTTCCAAACTTTTTTTCTTTTATGGCTTAATTCATCACCTTAAACTATACATTTATCTAATATTAATTACATTTTAATGCATAATTTAATAACCTACTTTAACCATACATTATACCCTGTACAGCTACATACATACAATTCTACTAACTTGTGCTGTATCATAGTGCTATACATCTCTGCAGCCCACCTATATCGGGGAGCTGCAAGGTGAATATCCCTCCTAGGAAACAGAAACGGCTAATGCGCATGCGCTACCTGTACTCTCATTTTGGCATCGAGCGAAAGGGCAAAGGATTGATCCATAGTGTCACGTGCACCGTCCCTACACCTATGAAAAGGGAGGTAGAGAGACCAAACAATCAAAGTTGTCGGTACTGGGCGTCTGTGAGCCGAAGCCGCGAAACAGTACCTTAAACGTAACAGCAAATGGGGAGAAGGTCCGCGAAGACATTGACTCTTTGAGAACATCATGAATTCTAAAAACCCGAAAACAATCCAAAATCTAAAACGGACGGAATAAATGCACGTACAGAATCAGGTCATGCTATCGTCATTTTTTCATTAAGAAGGGATAGAACTCTATCAATATATAACACGGTACTTTTGGGCATGGCGCACAGTCAGATTATCATTATACGAGTTTGCACCACGGTTTGTGACGGTTTCTCAACCTCCCTGTTAATCCCTTAACCTACGATTTAGATTCGAAGATGTTGGGCCGAAATCGTATACAAGTTCGCGCAGCGTTCGGGTAATTCGCGTTCGGTAATAAACAATTTGTAATAAACAATTATTGCATCAGGCTGTAATTGCATATCAAATATCCCACGTAATATTCACTTCTGGCCAGACCATCGTACGCGGGCTATGCCCGTAATATTCACTTCTGGCCCGATTACCGTACGCGGGCTATGCCCGTAATATTTACGTTTGGCCCGACCATCGCACGCGGGCTCTGCCCGTCATTGTAGGTTAAGGGGTTAAAAGGTTTAACACGAATGAGATTCAGACATTTATAATCATTTTTTCTAAGAGAGCTGTTCTCCATTTAATAGTGGAAATCCCGATATCTGTAGAGTACCTGACGCGCACTCGACTGCGTATAGGAAAGAATACAAATATCTGAAACCAAACAGCATTTAATTCTTTTCATTTCTAATCATTCTTTTCCTTTCTAATCAGAGAGTTCCTATTAATCCTGACCTAAAATCACCTCCGGTAAGACTGAGGCGCACTCGGCTCCGTATCGGTGTAACCGAAAGTACCAAGGGTCAGCTCGATGAGAAGTAAATTCAAACGTAAATCTCGCAGTGGACAAAAGCTCAGTGTCAAAAGGTTTTACTTCAAAATAGAATCCTGAATAAAATGTTTTATTTTAAAAGAAGGCTTCGCTCGTCTTGAGGATTTTTTTCAACCTCCTATATTCGTCCCAGAATCATACATTCAACGTCCTTACGGTGATTTTGTCAAACTATTCACCGAATCCCTCAGAAAATTCGCTCAAGATTGTTAGTAAATTTGCCTCATCCCGCGGGAGTGTCCCGTAGGCACGCTTGACCCAAAACTATAAATTTCTTAATTTTAAAATTATAATTAAAAATCAGTAAATACAAGATCATTCGTGACAATAGATTGTAGTTTGGTTTTCGGTAGTGAGTTAAATTCGCAGCGTTTAATAGGACTCTTGAGATTTCGCACCAAACTTAGAATTCAGGTCACGCGTCGGATAAAAATTAATCTTAGAAAATGCGTAGACACGAAACGGCGGATATCTGAGCAAAACCGACTTTCGGGTGTTAAGCAAAACCGCTAGTATCCGCAACTATTACTGGCACCTCAAACCGAGGACTCACGTGTGCAAACTACATCACGGCAGTGCTCTTATTTAATTTTTTAAATTCTTGCTGATCTTTTGGACAATATCAGAATCAGAGATAAATTAGATTGACAGAACCGAACCGCCGGATTCACAGTGTTATCGCGAGATCTTGGGAGATAATTCCCAAGATATTAATTTTTTTTCTTTATTTTATAAAGAATTCCTACATCCTTTCCGTGACTATAATTTCTATACATTCTCAGGAACGACATCTTAGCTGAGTTCATATGCATGTGTTCTCTCCGACAATTTCCGACCTAATAGTGTACGGACTCGAGTTTTCTATACTCTTGAGATGGCAATTTCTGTAGAGTTCGTTCTTGTGCGCCCTTAATGAAGTTGGTCGACTTGTCAGTGCAGTGAGAAACACTTCTCACCATACACTAAAAAAACTATATTTAAGAAATCCTTCACACGCATCATCGTTGGGTTAATATATTAATCCTGAAGGATAAAAAATGGTGGACTTCAGTTTCCCTTTCTCTTGTCTTATTAGAATATTTTAAACGAAAATCTATAGCCGATAGGTACGTACAAAAATTTCACAAATCGCCAGGACACTTAAGATATCGAAACAAGACATTCACGTTCGGCTTCGTTACGCCGATCCGTCTTTATTCATCCAACAAGGCTCCAATACCACGCGTTGAGAATTTATCGTTGTTATCCATCACCTATTTAAACCGTTAGGCCTCGACTTATCCCCCTCGAGGTGCATCACATTGTCGTGGCGAGGAGTCAATGGCGCGCGTCAATGATCCATGGGGCTATGCCGGCTAGGACGAAAGTTCCTTGTAGGTACTACCATGCCGGACAGGTCCAAGGGGAGACACCAAATCAAGAATGCACCGACGTCTCAAATTAAGATGTAAAGCATCGTGCCAAGGACTGAATGGCTGCTGGGATGTAAAACTGAGCAGTCAGAAACGTCGACTTGTCGCATCTGTCGACAGCCCGGAGTAAACAGGCTTACCTGGGTAAGGTGGCTCTACTCGGGCAAATCATCATTCCGACCACTTTCGTGGGAAGTAGTATAGAGTGTAAGAATAAAAACAAAAACATAAACAAGGATGTAGAAGGCGAAGGCTCGGAGGAGGCGGAATCTTCGGAACGGGAAACCTCCCGAAGTCATACGAGGTTTTCAAACCACCAAGTGACTGGCGCGATAGGTCTATTGCGTCACGACTCGCTTGACCAAATTAACAGCGCAATGGAGGGGGTTGTAGAGTGCCCTGCGCAACGGACAATCACAGACTACATTACTCTCTGCCAGTCCATTGTTCGGCTCGTAAGGGAGATGGAGAGCAGTGTCAGGGACACCTTGACAGGTTAAAAATCGAATAAGACACGACGGTGCTGATCACCTGGAAGCGTCTTATTCATTGCGGACGTCTCTACGACGGCCGATGCGTCCGCTTTCGTCTATTTAGGCGAATTGGACACTTCAACAGTGCCGCTGGCGTCGCAAGGACATGCGACCTACCGTGGCCACAAAAGGCGGATAGCTCCAGTAGTGGACTTTGTTGCAGAATTCAACCGAATTTTTCACGAAGCTCTTGCTGCAAAGGCCGCACTGCAGGCAGAAACAATAGAGCTGCGTACAGGAGACTTAGGTTCACGGATCGTTGACCAGATGGCCATTGTGGAGTGGATCTCCATCGGGTTCAGCAATCTGAGGTCGGACAATATGCATCCTTTGCAGCTTGCTGCACGAAAGACTCGGATTGCTGGATTTGAGCTGCTTAAACGAACAGAGGAGCCAAGCGAACCCCTCCAGAAAGAGACGATCCGACTTCAAGCGGACATAGGTAGCCTCGGCGAGGAACTCGTTGCCACGAAAAAGAAGACAAGCATCAAAACGGTGATGCGGACATCTCCCCACGAAGGGAAACTCTCCCAAGCACATAGGCTGGCGGGGTAGTAATACACCCACATCCACTCTGGCGGTCTGAGTCGCGTTCTCAGGAATCTCAGTTTAATCTGGCGGCAAAGACAGTTGGGGGGGCCAAAGGGAGCGACTATGGTCTGTTTCCCTACCCTCCTATAGCCGCAAGTAGGTGCCCTCATCGACGGCAAGCTTGTCGGATTGAAGAGGAAGATAACGAGGGTGAGAGCGCGACAAATAGCCACGATATGCTCTGCCCCATCATTGAGGGACCCCTTTCGGTCTCGCGTACGGTCAAGGAAGCCCTAGTCGAGGACGGCAGAGATAGGAGAAATAAGGGGCTCAATCGCGCCCGTCTCTCAGGCAAGCAGGTCTAAGGTTAAGCGGCCCCAGATTGTAGCCCGGGCCTCGGCGGCTGCACCGGCAGCAACGGGGACTTTCTCGTTGTGGACGGAGGTGATGGACCATAAAGCCAAGAGCGCGCAACAACGTAATGCTGTGACGCCCGCCTCTGCTGCAGCCGTGGACACCGCGGATGCCGAACACGATGTAAAACCGGGAGCACCAGAGGACTGAGATCTGTAGAGATAGCGCGTTACGTACTGACGCCAAAAATGGCGGCCGTAACGCTTGCCGTCTTACATGTAGGGGACCTATCGTATGTACAGGTGATGTCCACCGCCGGGTCTAAAATAGACCTTGGCATCGCTGCCACACATCCCGGATGAGCAACAACGGGGAGTCTGCTGCTGCAGATGCCCGGTCCGGAGAGCGACCAAAAGGTGGCCGCTCTGGCCGCACGGATAGCCCTGGAGAGAACTGGAACAAAGATCGTTAAGTTTTTCAAAAAAGTGGGGATCTGCTTAAGAGGGCTGGACGACTCCATCTCGCCCCTAAATGTAGCGCGAGCAATTGCCGTGCCGAGCGGCGCCTGGAGGGGGAGGTAAAAACCGGGCAGACCTGGACCCGGACACTGCGTCAGCAATGAGTCCTACGTACCTGTGCCCTTCAAATATTGAAGTACTTGAACAGTGCTAGACGCTCCGTCTACAGCGCTGAAACTGCCTGCGGGACTGCCAGAACCGCAATTCGCTTATAGGCCGGGTGATCAGATACTGATTACCCTTGAAGCCGCCCGTTTGGGAAATTTAGTGGAGCGGACAAGACCGGCAACTAGCCTGGAGGAGACCATGGACATTGAATAATCTTTATGTTCCATCGCCTTCGCCAGTGGAACTTGAATCACTCGCGCGGAGCCTCGGACTTAGCCTGGCAAGTTCGGTATGCGGCGTGCACCTCCCTTTGCGCTGATTGAGAGCCGGGTGCGGTACAATGCGGCACAGTGGGCAATGTGTAATCTGACTAGCCCCTCACCTGGTACTCCTTCTGGGGGACTTCCACTCCCACGCAACAGTGTAGGGATCCTCTAAGGACTACCTACGAGGGTGATACTCGATTAGGAGGCAGAAGTGGAGCTTAGTCTGCTGAATTGCAGTTCCACACTGACGTGCCTAACGTGGCAGGGGCAGTCCATCGTTGATCTGACGCGGATACACTGTGCCGATGCACGTCGCATGTCGGGCTGGCGAGTGGCAGCCGAGATAAAATCTATGTCGGACCATTCTGATGGACGTGACCGCCGTTCGTCAGGTGAACCACTACCGGCATAGTCGCTCAACGGAAACGCACCGCCGCAATAGTAGCTTCGGCAAATGAACTAGGATGTTCTCTTGGCGGCAGCCCATGACGTGGTCTGGCCTCAGCGCAATTCGGCTAGACTGCCAACGTGCGGGTAGTGTCCGAGTAGATTCGGGGCGCATCGACGGCGGTATATGACGTCGCCATGCCCCGGGCCAGACTCTGTCCGCTTCACACGGTGTACTAGTAGTCGAGCGTGATAGCAGAACTGCGTGCAACGTGTGTGAGCACCCGGCGCCGGTGCAGGAGCACCCGCATAAGGCAGAATCGCGACGAGGCGTGGATTGTCGAGCTGTATGAGGGCTACCGTGCGGCGCAGGAGGCCCTCAGACAGACCATCAAGAAAACCAAGGACCAGGCGTTGCAGGATCTCCTCGGGACTCTGAATAGGGGGAGAAGGAGAGGTCCATACCGATGGGTAATGAATAAGATGCACCCATGGGTCCCTCTGATCACGGAATCCCGAGACCCCCAACATCTTAAGAGATTTGTGTCGGTACTCTTTTCCGACTCATGAGGGAGCGTGACGTGGCGGCCCCCGTCTGGTACTCTGCCAGACCCCATTATTTGGTCCGACAAACTGGGGGTCGCAAGAGAAGAACTATCCAGGGCTTCTAAGTATTTCGGGGCCCGGTGTACTGCGCAATGCCTGAGTCTTGATCGGTAGCATCCTCAGAGCCAGAGTGATGGAGCTATTAAACGGTTGCCTCCCGTCTGACCAGCTCTCCACACTGTGGAAATGGAGCCGTTTAGTTCTGATCAAAAAAGAGGGCCGGCTCGCTGAGTATCCCCTGGCATATCCAGCCGATCTGTCTTCTTGGCGACATGGAAAAGCTATTTGAGCGCGTCTGCGAGCATCTGTCCAGAGCATATCCTGATCTGACCGAGAGCCAGTACGGCTTCAGAGTGCGTTGCTCGACAGTCGATGCCGTCTTGCGCGTGAAGGCCCACTCTAACGCGATTATCTCTTGAGGCGGGGTGGCGTTGACGATATCGCTAGATTTCGTCAATGCATTCAACACCATTCCCTGGAAGACTACCGTGGAGAGGCTCCTATAGCATCAGATGCTAACCTACCTCCAGTATGCGATCAGGTATTACCTATTAGACGAGTGGGTGGAATATTTAGACGGGACGGGCATGCTAGTCGTCCGAGAGACACGGACCGTTATCCCGCAGGGGTCCGTCCTCGGATCAATTTTGTGGGACATCGGTTGCGATACAATTTTGCGGGCCGACTTTCCCCCCGGTATCAGTGTGACGTGTTAGAAAGATGATACGTTAGTGCTGATCATCGGAGAAGACTACAAATGGACGCTCCGCCTATCCGAATGCGGTGTTCCTTGCGTTGTCGGAAGGATTGAGGACCTGGGACTCTGCGTCGCTCCCCACAAAGCGGAGGGGTTGTGGTTCTGTAACCCCACTGCCGTAGGGGGACGCGCACGTCCTGGTTACAGGTTGCTCAATCTTCCGTCGAAGTGGGCTTCGGGAAGTACTTGAGGCTCACCTTGGACGGCCAATGGCACATTGCAGCCTATTTCGATCGCCTAGCTCCACGAGCGGAACGGGTGGCTGGCTGGCTATTCCATCTACTTCCGAATCTCGGGGTGCCCGAGGAGAAGATCCGCTGCAGTTACGCGGTTGTCGTGTGGTCCGTGGTCCTGTATGAGGTTCCGCTGTGGTTGTGCAACCTGATGGCCAGCCGGTGCAACCGAGACCGACTACGCCGGATTGAGAGCCGGTTCGTCATTGGGATCGCGCGGGCAAACCGCACAACCACTTATACAGCGGCGACAGTTTTGGTGGCCCGCTCCCCATGGAACTATTGGCGGAGAAGATGACAGTGAGATATTCTCACTCCCCGTCCCTCCGTCACACTGGGGTTGCACTACCGGAATCGGCAATCGATGAGGGGACCGTGAGTCGTCAAGCCCCAGGAGCACGGTATCAGGTGTACCGGTATGAAGTGAGCGTTAAGATACAAATGTGTCGATAGGGAACATTTGTTGTAAACGAGACTTAATTTTTTTTTGTTTGGTTGGTATGACATCTGTCAAACATATTTAATGTACATCAAGTCAATGAACAAACACCATATTTTTTCACCGTGTTAAAAATGTCGAATATTTACCAGAAAGTGATGATTTGCGGAAAGCATTCATTTGTTGTTTTTATTGGAAGAAAAGTGCTGCAGAGTCGCATCAAATGCTTCTCGAGACATATGGTGATCATGCTCTATCAGAGGCAACATACAAAAGATGGGTTCAACGGTTCAGAGATAATGATTTTGATGTGAAAAATGAAGAACGTGGAAGACCACCAAAAAAGTTTGAAGACGCCGAATTGCAAACAATATTGGATGCAGATGATACTTTGAGTCAAAAACAAATAGCAGCAATGTTAAATGTTGCACAACAAACAATTTCTGACCGTTTAAAAGCTATGAGAAAGATCCAAAAGTGTGGAAGACGGGTGCCACATGAATTGAATGAAAGACAGATGGAAAACCGAACAAACACTTGTGAAATTTTGCTTCAAAGACACGAAAGAAAATCCGTTTTGCATCGAATTGTTACTGACAATGAAAAATGGATTTATTTTAAGAATCCTAAACGGAGAAAATCATCGGTTAATCCGAGACAACTATTAACATCGACTGCAAAACCAGATCGATTCGACAAGAAAGCAAAGCTCTGTGTTTGGCGGGATCACAAAGATGTGGTGTATCATGAAACAACAAATGATCAATTTGAACCATGCATTGATCAAAAAACGACCAGAATGAGCCAGAAGACACGGCAAAGTAATTTTGTTATACGATAATGCACCTGCACATAAAGCAAAACCGGTTGAAGATACAATCAAAGCACTTGGCTGGGAGCTGCTACCCCACTCGCCGTATTCACCAGATTTAGCCCCTTCTGACTACCATTTGTTTTCATCGATGGGACACGCACTGGCTGAGCAGCACTTTGATTCCTGCGAAGAAGTCGAAAATTGGGTGTCTGATTAGTTTGCTTCAAACGACGAACATTTTTATTGGCGTGGTATCTACAAATTGCCAGAAAGATGGTCAAAATGTGTAGAAAACAATGGTGAATACTTTAAATAACATTTTTTTATTTTCACATTCAAAATTGGTGTTTCATTTTCACAAAAAAATACTCACTTCATACCGGTATACCCGATATATTGGAGTGGCAGTGGCGCCTCTCCGAAGCCGCCAAAGCGGGACAGTGCACTGTCGCCATTAATCAAATTAGTCAAATTAGTGTCGCAGGCTCATCTAGGTGGTCTTTAAGGCCCCTCCAAGTAAGGACATCCCTTTGCGGCTAATTTGCGGGGGGCACCGTAATTTGATACTTATAGTTCCCAGTGCCCCCCTAATTCCATATAGGATGGCGGCCGTGGTGGTTTTAGCCGGTAAATATCCGACACATCCCCAGCTCTTCCCCCGGGTAGCCGGGGAGTCCATAAATATTTCTTGCACGAAAAAAAAAAAGAATAAAGAGCCTTGACTCATACAAAGCAAGCTAATATTGAAAATGAAATAACCGGAGAGTATGGTTGCACTATAATTATTTAAGCCACACTCCAGCGGCTAAAATTATCAATATTCCACACAGAAATTTTGGTTTTGGCGGCTAAAATTCTAACTCCATGGGATCCATGGGAATTACTGATTATATTATTAATATAATATTGACAAAAATTAGGACAATTAGTACCGTGCGTCATTGTATAACACTTCAATTGTTTTCAATATTCTTACATACAGACTTTGATCCTTCCATCTATTATTATTCGAAAAATGTTCGCATTCTTACTAGCATTGTTTGGCAGTGCCAGACGCCAGTAGCTCTCAGACAGATGTGCTCAAATGACTTGTGATCACGAGGACTATGACTTTTCGTTCGGTTAGTAACCGTAAAGCATTATACCTTGGTGTATACAGACGTATTAATATTGCCTTAGTGAATTGCGCTATTTGCTCTTTGTACCTCCATTTCTTCAAGTGTAGTTCAAGTGTATTTTCATTGGTTCATTCTCTTGGCGACATCATTATGAATTTTAAGTGTTGAATGTTAGTACTTCTCCTTTTTTCATTGCATGATGAATTTGCCACTCCTCGAATGCTTCCCATTGTTCATTCTCGTGTGACTATTCTTAAATTCACCATTTTTTGTATGATTTATGTGAGCTCTTTAGTGTACGAACCTTCTATTGCGAATAAATGCACACATGCGTTGTCAGAAACATCTTGTAGTGCATCGACTTTCTTATATCTTCTTATTTCCCACTTTCTTTGCGTCTCTTCATATTGACCGGTAAATTTTAATACCCATTAGTCTAGAGTGCGTTTTAACATTTTTTGGTTCTTTAACCCGGTAGTTTTCATATAATTACCACAGAAATAAATTTATACAAACTATTTGCATTTATCGGTCTTACGTCACCAATATTGTACGCCATACATTTTTTCTTATTTAGTCTATTAACAGGAATAAAAATTCCTTATTCTTACACGCATAATTTACAGCAATCCGCAAATCTTTTAACTCTTTCCTCTAAATTACGAAGGTAAAATTTACTTTTATTCATCTTGATGAAATATTTTCAGGCTGACAAGACAGAGCGATTTATTAGTTTACATCGTATGTCCATTAGTCTAAACGTGTAGTTTCGCCAATAACGTAGTTTGTCAAAAGATTAGACGCCGTTATTCAGATACGTCGCCTAGACCATCAAATCGAAATGAATTGGACAAGACTATCTTTTTTCGTTTATGGTAAAATGTAGATTAAATAAAGGATAGCGTAGTGTACGATACATTAATATATTTTCCCTATGTCGATACTGTGGTACAAATATTTAATTTTTATCGGTCTTTTTTTGAACATTTTCCATGATGGTGTGCCTTTTCCGACTCTCACAAACTGCTTGACACACTGTTGAACCATTCGCTCGCCATAAATAAGTTTTTGCAGAGTATTCCATGAACAGAATTTTATCCCGCCTTTAAAATACACATTCCACTATACCACTTTACGATAATAATTTATAATAGTATGCGGTATTATCCTCTGTAGTATTTGCAAGGGAGGAAAGAGATGGAGAAAGAAGAAAGCAAGAATAGTAATGGTTGTAATGATGGTGTGGATCGCATGAAGAAGAGAACTTTGATATAAACTTGTCGAATGGCTGAGTACAGTGATATTGTTTCCTGTAATTAAAATCTTACTTATTCTTTATCTATGGAAAACCGATAGTACTTTTATTACGATGACTTCTGACCACTTATTCTTTAGTTAATGTATCCCAATCGTACTCTGTTACAACGACTCGTAACGCTTTCGTCTCACTATTTACTCTTGACCGTTTTTAGAGAACGTCAAACGTGACCGAAAACAATCGGAGTGGACGTATGCTATTGATGAGCGAAAGTTGCCTAAATCGGAGAAAAACCAAATGCTTTATTACCTAAACAACCCTTGATGGCAAACAGAGGTTTAGTAAGCAAAAACAGGGCAACTCGGTACCGTCTAACCCTCGCAAACAAAACACAGTAATAAAACAGTGAATTCCCTGTTTGCTTTTACGTACTTTCGCTTCGCGAGTGTAACTGACCATTGCACTGTTGCAAGTGCCTAATTGAAAAAACCAACGATATATTATGCCTATCTTTTCTCGACGCTCTGTCCCTTACATATTGATATGCGTTTATGCGTTTATCTGTAATAGACAAAATATTTTTACATTATTTCATCTGCATTGATAAGAAACGACATGTATTTTGTTGCATGTGTTCTGATAATTTAGTCATTCATGAAGAAGACCATGTTTGTAAACATGATTCAAATAATTTCAAATATGTATTTTTTAACTTACATGGAATCGAATTTATTTTATTTCCAAACCTGCCTATGTATGTAAAGTCATAAAGGGCTTTAAGTAAATGTTAATAAATAAATGTTAGAAGAAAAGTTACAAGAATTTCTTCAAGATAAAAGAAAGACAAAGAAATTACTATATAACTACGGCAGAAATTATTCACAATAATGAATCGGTAATTTTCAGATGTACTGTATGTTTGTTACCGGGAACGCTTTAATTTTCGGTTGTAAACCCGAATCGCGCGGCCGGGACGAATTAACAAATTGTTGCGGTACGGGAGTTGCTGTTTGAACAACAAAGGGGTAATCTCACACGCGCGTTATAGCCGGTCAAAAAACAAGTATATCAACAATGAATAATATACACAAACTAGAACAAAGTGGCTTACAAAGTCACCCACAAAATTGCGCGGAGGAGCGCGAAGCCGAAGCTCCGAACAATTTATATACAATAGGCATCAATCGCCCTTATAATCACGGTCGTGCTTCACATAAGAAGAGGAACCGCGATACCGATTTACCAGAAGCTGAGACAACGCCGTAGCTTCAAGGCTTTATCGCACAAACTCAAAATACCACCGGCTCGCTATGGCGTCCCAAACAAGAAGCTCCAAAACCGATACCAAGCCAAGTTAAATGCAATCCATCCCATCAAATAATTAACAATCGCCAGGGCCTGCTACACAGTAGGCCTTACCGCAGTGTAGTAGGCCTTGCAGTACAACGTACCGATACGGACGAACACGCAGTTGCCGCGCTACGGATGGGAAATAGGGAGCCAGAATCGTTCGCTATGCGCCGAAGCCGGCGACGAGCGTGTCTCCGCTCGCGCGAACCCCGATGGGTATATTCGCGAGCCCTCTATCATTTATCGCCCGCACCGAAGCGCCCGCTGGTACCTCCTTGGGCATAATGACTCGTGGGCCTACCGATATTATCTTAAACACTGTATAAATTAATTAAATATCAACAAATATGAAGGAGCTACAAAGTCGATAGGCAGATATAACGATAATTAAGTTGTATTTTATGTTACTAAATCAGTTAATATTGTAGACATGAGATTAAAACTTTTACGTGCGTAATTATTATTTGATATCTTAGAAGATGACCAATATACTACTTCTTCTTCCTCAATTTGTTTGTGGCACCGATTGCTTTGTGATTTGATCTAGGACTGTTTAATGTACTTTCCCAATCACCAGAGCATAGAAGTGTAAGTATTAATCAGTAAACAAGTATAAATATCACATATAAAAGGGGTAATAAGTGGGTTGCTATAATTAAATTCAGAATCCAGTATTTTTATGTTATTGAAATCGAAACTGTGATTATTATCGATACTGTGTATCGCTATTACCGCCAACAAGTTAATGTTTTGGTTGATGATGATTCTTTTGAGTTTTCTCATTCTAGACCTTATGTTATTAACTAAGTGGCAGGGTGAGTGGTTTCCCTGCAAGGGCCTGGTGATTTGATTTCCACGTACGGGACTTGGCAAACGGGCAGAGGGAACATACTTAGCTAGGGCCGGATAAACGCCATCCGTGATCCTTATCTCGTAGACCCCTATATAGCTTCAATGACCACCGTAGGCTGCGGCGATAATATGTTGCGGTGCATGAGGGGCGAGGAGCTTGACTTAGTTGCCTCGCTTGAGAGGCAAACACTTCTATAAAATATTTTCAATCTTAAGGTATGATGCGCGTCGATGAAATGCAAACTCGAGAGTAAGTTTGAGGCCTAGCGACCAATTTCAGAGCACCGGGCCAAACCATGTTGTATATAGGCCTCCTCCGAATAAGGGCGGCTCTGGCCGGGGTGGAATTTGTTTCGTCCGACCCCTCTCGTGGAACCGTAATGGAGATAAACAAAACAAATTTTGACGGGAAGGAGGCGGGCGAGAGCCTGGCAAGCGACAATTCAAAGGGTGGGGATGCGTGAGTAATCGTGCGAGATGAGAAGAGCGACAGCTTCTATGCAGTCCACGTCGCAATATGCGGCTACAGAACCCCGTTGCGAGGAGGTGGCCTAGGAGTTGCCACGCTTGACCGTCCAGATGAATCGGATGCCATCAAGACCGGCATCCCGCGCTAAACGTTCAACGGGAGAAAAAGAACTAGAGGCCTTATCAGGGAGTCACCTCGGCATCCTACGCCTCATAGATGGATGGGGCGGGTGGCTGAAGGAAGAGGACAAGAGGCAAGCCCACGGCTACCAGCAAATACGACGGTCTCGTGGAGGCCAAACGTCGAGTTCTCGACCTTCGTCGGGAAGAATTGAAACTGCAGGCTGCAAGTCAGTTGAATAACCCCCCGACGTTGGCGGGAGAAAAAAGAACACAGCCAGACAAACTCCCCAGCGATGAAGAGATCACTCGGGAGATCCGGTATAAACGCACGGCGGATATCGGGGCAGAAATGCTTGACCAGATAGAGGCCGTGGAAAGACTTGCTTCTGTAAACGGCAAACTTAAGAGCGACTTCGTCTACTATTTTAAGGTTGCGGTGAGAACGTAGCACGTCTCCACCGCAGAGATAGCGAAACGCACGTCCTCGACAGGTAACGCGGCGGAGCTTGCCCAGATCAACCTCGTGTTCCGCGCAGAATTGCATAGTTTGAAGGAGCAAGTGATCTTTCTCAAGCTGAAGGTTGAGATACTGCGGAGACGGAGCGATCAGGTGCCGTCACCGCCTTCGCTTGCCGCCCGACCTATTTTGATCCCGCAGGTGTGGCGAGGAAGGAGAGAAATCCCGATAAGTACTTTATGGAACAAATCGGGACGCTAAATGGAGGCGAAACACGCCGCCCTGCGGGGGGAGCTCCATGGGGAGATTCGAATACTTATACTCAGAGCACTCGCCATATACAACCCCTGGGGAGGGGGGGGGCGGTAGTGTTAGGTGGGAGACAAGCAGTAGCGACCGCACCACCGCAAGTGGTTGGAAGGTCATCTATCCCACCGGTGAGGTCACCGGTAGAGTAGAGTGTAGGCGCAGTCTCTACATCCTCCCTTGCCCCAAAGAAGAAAAAGGAGAGAAAGAAAGGCGGTGGAGGCGAAGGGACCGACACAGTGGTGCAGTTTGGCACCCAGGCTGTGAACCGGAAGCCATTGCCGCTACAGCTTCCCGCCTATGCAAACAGTGAAGACTTAGGCACCGGTTGTTGACAGAAGGCAGAAGACCACTGCCGCCAAAGTGGCGGCGACCGTAAAACAGCCTCCGGTCACGCAGGCAAAAAAAAACCCGTATCGATGCCTATAAAGAATACTTTCTGGGCCCCCTCCAAGTGCAGCAGCAGCGAGACTCGCTGTCGAACAGGCGTCCGGAATGATATTGGCAGAGGCAATGGTTCGGGCCTGTCGGAAGCTTATCCTGGCGGATCTGGGCATTGCAGACATGCGAATAAAGAGGGCCATATTCGGGGATCTCCTACTAGAAATCCCCGGTGAGGACGACGCCACTAAGGCTGATCTCCTGGCGACAAAGATGGCGGCTCTCTTTGAGGTGTCGGGCGTTTGCATTGCCCACCCCTCAAAGAAGGCCGATCTGCGCGAGATCAGGCTTGAGAACTCGGTCACAGCTGCCAAGGTGGTGGCGGCCGTAGCGAACAGCGGCGGCTCTAAGGAGGGGGAAAATAAAGACAGTGTCATCCGGAGAACCCCTCTCCAAGCTCGACAGCTTATGGCCGAAGTACCCGGTCACCGTAATCAGGAAACTCCTGGAAACGGGCCAACTCCGAGTTGGCTAGGTGTTCGTGAGAGTGGAGACGCTGGAGCCACGTCCGCTCCAGTGCTTCAGGTACATCAAAAAGGGGCACATGAAACACAGATGCACTGGGGCGGACGGAAATGGCGCATGCTTTGCCTGCGGCCAGAAGGCTACAATGGCAGGCATGTGTCCCTCCAGTGCCCTGCACTGCGTGGTGTGCGCGACTAGGGGGCGCCCAGACAATCACCTGATGGGCTTGTGCCACGTTCCCAAAAAGAAGAAGCTGGCAGCTAAGCCGCGGCTGGTGCCTCCGAGAAAGAAGGCGGCAAAGACGGTGATAACCGCTGCCAAGCAGACCACCCCAAAATCCCCCTCCCCTGCTCAGGTAGCAAAAGAGGTGGTATCTGGCGTGCACTCTCCTGCCATGGGAGCAGGTGATGCCTCGGAGTCAACGCATCCCCGGGCCAGCTTGGATTCCGTCCCTTGGCATGACGAAAGGAGGACGCCAGAAAATGCAGGAAGGGCGGAGACGGCCAACCTCATTGGTCTGGAGGAGGTAGAGATGACTTAGCCATTCATCTCTTCCAGACCAATATAAATCGCTCGTGCTGAGCATAGGATCTTCTAATCTAAACCCTGTGCGAATATCCTAGTAATGCCTTAGTGGTCTAGCCTTAGTGGCGAAGCCGCACCGCGTTCCCCCATTTAACTCACAGTGGGTTGATGATGGACGGCGGCGTGAACATCATTGATGGTAATAGGCCGCATGCCCTCTCATGCTCGGAGTTCGAGTGAGGGAGTGGGTATGTGGCCTGCGTGGGGGGAACTTTGTGGTGGTGGGGTCATACATCCCGCCCAACTGCAGCCTCAGCGAATAGGAGGTGCATCTGGAGGCGGTTGGTGGCTGCGTCTAGTGTTCGTCCTGTCGTCGGACCCCGAGGCGATACGAGAGGGCGGTTGCTTCTCAATTGGGTGGCGCAATATGAGCTCGGGCTGCTGAATCGGAGTTTAGCGAGCGCGTCCGTGCGAAGGAACGGCGAGTGATTTGCCGTTTTCTTTGTCGGCCATCGCGCGCCGGGTATCAAGAAAGCGGGTAGCGGGGTAGATTGAAGCCATGTCGGACTACTTCCACATCGTGTTTGATGTGGACGAGGACGACTTCACCGCTGCCTATGTGCGCCGCCCCAGCGGAGGATCAACACCACGATGGACGCTTCGGCACTTGGACTAGGACACGCAGATGGCAGCAACCATAGCTGCTGACTGATTCAATGGGTCAGGTGAGCAATACAGCCCCTCGCCCAGTACTCGTCCTGGAAGACTTCAACGCCCACGCCAGGGCATGGGGATGCCCCAGGGACGACGCACGAGGACGGGTGTTGCTCGACTGGGCGGCAGAGCTAGAGCTCCAACTGCTTAATCAAGGCTCCGCCCCGGTGTACATAAGGTGGCATGGGTAGTTCATCGTTGATCTGACGTGGGCCAACCCCGCCGCTGCGCGTCGCGCGTCGTGCTGACGTGTGGCGACCGAAATGAAGACACTCTCGGACCATCTTTACGTCCTGATGGACGTGGCCGTCACTCGTCGAGTAAACCATACCCGATACGGTCGCTTGGAGAGCAACACGCTACCGCGACGGTTGCTTAGACAACTGGACAAGGACTTCCTGATGGCGGCGGCTCACGCCGTAGTGTGGTCGTATCGTAGTCCGGCCGAGCCCGTCGACGTGAGGGCGAAGGCTGAGTGGATCCGAGGCGTAATGACTGCACTGATTGCAGCAGCGGTACTACGGGGGGATGCAGGCGGCTCGAGTAGGAGCTTGAGTCGCCGTTGCACGCAACCTCGCGGAGAACGATATTGCATTGCAGCCGCACAACGCTGTAAAATTAGAGTGGGTGTTTGGAGTGGAGGTCCTCAAGACACCCCCTAGCACGGGCACCCCGAGAGGCGCAGCGTGGAGGGGCACCGGATGTGTTGCTTGCAGTTCCCGGTGCCCCCTTACTACGCTTAGGATGGCCGCCGTGGAGATTTTAGCCAATAAGAATCCGGCACACCTCTGACTCTCACCCCAGAGAGCCATGGAGTCTATGAAGATTTCCCCCACAAAAAAGGGGAGCAATACCCCCCTGATCCGGACGAGAGGACAGTACAGTTCCGGGACATGCTGACGTCGATCTGTGACATAGCAATACTCTGAGGTCCGGGCGGATGGAGTGTATTGGTGGTCGTGCCATGTCGCAGAGCCGCGCAGGAAGTGTACTGCGGCGTGATGCCCGTTCACTCGTGCCCGTCGTCGAAGATAGCCAGCCATTCAAACGGCCGTGACCCCATTGTACGGATTGTAATGTATCCAGCTTCTATAGGATCGTAATGAATAAATAACGAATCTGGGCGCCCCCAATTTCGAAGTCCCTGGTCCCTCAGTTTGTGGAAACGGTTGTTGGCCCCGCACGGAGGGGGGGGGGGCTCCCGGCCCGGACCATCTACCAGCACTTGTTAATCGCCTGGTCGACCGGGGGCAGAAAGCCCCCGGCGCTGAAGGCATCCCAGGCCGGGCTTAGGTATTGGCCCTGCGCGTCCTGGCCTTGCGACTAAACGCTCTTTACAATGGGTGCATCTGGCGCGGGAGGTTCCCCCAGACGTGCAAGGTAGGACGGATGGTCTTTATCCGATAAGAAGGAAGGACCATAAAACCTCCTTCCGCGTATCTGCCCATTTGCTTACTGGACGAGACGAGTAAGCTCTCTCATTTCGAGGCGGGTGTCCTTAGACATCGCCAATACTTTTAACAACCTCTCCTGTAGGACGGTCAGGAAAGAACTCGGATACCACGACGTGCCTCCAGAGCTGGCCGCCTTGGTCGGGCACTACCTGTCCAACAGGTGGAATGAATATCCGGGCCGGTGCGAGATGAAATGGAGGGAAATGTATTGCGAGGTCGCGCATGCGTCCGTGTTAGGTTTCTTGCTATAGGACCTCGCATACGATTCTGTCCTGCGGGTGTGTCTCCCTAGCAACGCAGAAGTCGTCTGCTATATAGATGACACTCTTGTTTCTGTTGCTGAGGGGAACTGGATGAGAGCTATCTGTCTAGCGGAGTTAGCGGTGACACACGTCGTCGCCCATATCAGCCGCCTCGGACTAAGGGTGACCCCACACAAATCGAAGCGATTTGGTTTTACAATCGCTTTCGGTGTGTTGGGCTGCCTGTGAGGTGGCTGAGGTTAAGTATGGTCCATGTAAGGGTGAGTGGTTTATTGAAATACTCAGTTCTCACCCTGGACAGACTGGTGCTTCCATGAGCACTTCGAACGGGTAGTCCCCCGTGCTGAGCGGGCGAGAGCGGCATTATGCCGTCTCTTGCCCAATATCGGGGAACCAAGGGAGAGTGTCCATCAGATTTACGTGGAAGTCGTCCGCTCTATAGTGCTCTACGGACCGGTCTGGGCGTGCACCGCGTTGACCAGCCGGTGCAGCATCGATAACCTGCGCTGCAACGGCGTAACATACCTTTGAGGATGGCCTAGCTTGGACAGGGGTGTGCCGTATCCTGGTCCAGGTAATAGGACCGGACTTCTCTCTGGCCGCCATCATTAAACAGTTGATGGCCGGCGAGAGGAACTGGCAGGCTGTGGCCATCTTCTGCGAGCATGTAATGCTGCAGAAGGAGGTTGCAGCGAATAGGCGGCGCGTCGGGGTGTCCGCACTCGCAAGGGGAAAGCTGCGACTTCCCCTGGTTATTAGATGCGCCACGAGATGAGGGAGGAACCACTTGCCCACCTCCTAGTCTTATCCGTGGCGTATACCACGGGGTCGCCAGGCAGCAGGGTGGTGACCCTGTCGTCTCTGTTTCAGTGGCCCTGAGAAGGGGCAGACTATGTCCGCCTAGAAGGAGTAATTAGAGGAGGGGACATCTCCCCCTTCTTTGTAAGAGGAGGGGCTCTATGCCGCTCCACGGGAGTGATATCCCAATAGGGAGCAGCGAGACACCGGTCGTGTTGTGAAGAGTTCTAACTGCGCATAAAATTTCCCCCACGTAAAAAAAAATTGATCCTGTACTAGCGAGAGTGAATAATGATCCTTTATTATTTTTTTATTAAGCTGATGGTAATCGATGTATAATCTGGTTGTACCCTTTTTTCACAAGGACCACAGGACTGGCGTATTCAGAATTTGAGGGTTTTATAATGCCGTCTTTTAACCACGTCTGTATCTGCAAATCCAGTTCAACTTTTTCGTGAGGCGAAAGTCTCCGTGCCCTTTGAAAAACAGGAATATGATCTTTCAAAATATGTCGCATTTTAATGTCTACTACACGCGTCTTTTCCGGCCTATAATTTTCAACTAAATTGATTATCGATATTCAATGCTTCTCATTACAAACGTGCGCTACGTCTGTTTTGCTATTATAAAGATTTATTTGAAAAACTTTTGGAACGTGAGAATCAGTCACTACTTCCTTGACTTTCCTAATCGAAACTTCTCGGTTTTTAATATCAAATCAACCCTATTTAGAAAATCCGTATCTAGTAACAAATTCTGCTGCATTAATGTATCTAATTTCCATCTACTATCATCTGCGTAGAAAATTCTCCTAATGTGCTATTGCTATTAGAACCATTGCCACTAAAATTCATCAAATTTATTATTCTAGCGTGGTGAACCAATCTTTTTGCATTGTTCTCCACGCATTAAACTTAAATCGATACCTATATCGATGAGCACCATCAATTACTTCTAGATGCAAAGGTACCGCATGTGTTCTTAGGCGTTGCCACTCGAGTCGTGCACTTTGATGCGACATAGCCATGCTCGTTGCACCTAAAACACATAACGCACTTGCTTTGTGGGACACTCGGACATTACATACTCACACCACCCACAACTGAAGCAATTCTTACTCCCTGTCATATTCCTCCGTGGCATAGGTTTTTTTATCCTCCTGTGTCCGGTATCCGAGAACGTGGAATTCGACCTTTCCGGCCTGTCCCTCATTCGATTATAGATCAGGAAATTCTCCTTTAATTCGTGCAGAGTTTGCACCTTCCGTGTCTGCAAATTTGTGCAAAGTATAGACTTTTTCCCTCGTCGTCGTCAATACTGTCTATGATATGCTGTATCCAATCTTCTTCTGGTAAACAACCCTCACTTGCAATCTTCTGCATCGCGTATACATACTGAGGACCGCTTTCATTTGATATTCTTTTCCGCTTTGCAAACTGAACGTGTATCAGCGTATTATTTATCTTTGCCTTGAACACACATCAAAGCCTACGCTTTTATTCAATCCATGATTTAACGTCTCGCTCACGCGAGAAAAATTTTTTAGTTGAGACCCGTAGCATATGCTTCGCATATATAAATGTTTATAAATCATTCCACTCAAGCAATAATGAAACGTCAGCGAATTTCGAGATCCACTTCTCAATTGAAAATTTGTCATCGCCGGAGAAGGTTGCAATATTGTCTTCTACGTCTCTGATAGAGAACATTGCCGCACCTGAGACGTGTGCGTCCGGAACTAAATGATTTCCACGTGGTATTTCCTTATTCGTCACCGTTCGCCTTTTAAACTGAACGTTATCTTTGTCATCGTATCTTCGTCACTTTCAGCTTCTGCAGCTTCATCATCACCTACTTCGATGTCGTCGACATCATCACCCGCATCCTCGATACCTTTAAGGTATTCTTTTAATCGATGAATTTAATCATTCTTTCTACCTTGCGCTGGCAGCTTCAACAATTTGAATTCTTCACGTTACTTAGTCATCTTCATAAACGCAACATCTTTGATGGCTAGATTTTCTGGATCGGTTATTCTACTTGTACAACGCAGCTTTATTTGCAACTTTGCTTATTGATACCCGCGCCGTCTTCTTTCTTGTAACGTGTTTTTGCGTTACAACTACTGTGACATCAAGATCTACGCCTTTTTCTTGAGAATTGTAGTCGTTGTCAAATTGACACTCAGCATTTTGCATCCCAGTAAACTTTTCGATGGACATCTTAACGATAGTTACGACTGCACACTGTTCAAAAACTTTACAATGTATTTAATCACAACGTAAACCATATAGATTCACAGTTATCTCAGTTTATTATTCGTGTTTTTCACAATCCTGGCGAAAATGGCGCAAATGACTATCCCGGACGCACCCCCCAAAATGTGGGATCAAAACACTGGTGTTAGGGGGAAATTCAATTTATTCGATAATAATATTGTATAAAAATGTTGAAATACGTAATTTGTACAAACGGCATAACATTCAATCGCTCATAAAACATGGGCTTGCAGTAAGCTCCGAAATTCGACCTGCGCCCGACCATACCCGAAATCTCACTCACTTACTCACTGTGGCGATTCTATATGTTTAATATTAAAATGGTTAACAACGCGATTAATTTACAGAGAGATACTTTATAATTGAACCATGCTTATAATCCTATTTTTAGTTTACTCAAAACGCAGTGGAATCCACGGGCTCTTTAGTGTATGATCAAAATTCGAACTTACCGCCTTGTATATCACACCACATTGTATTAATTATGTCATCATACTACATGGTACACCGAAGCATATCAATTTTAGTTTGTTTTTTGTAAACAGTTTTTGGTTTTCTTTTTATTCTATACGCTGTCGCAAACCGAGTTGAATATTATTTTCCGTTCAAGAGGTCCCCTCACCATTAGTAAATATTCTATGGCAATTCCTTCTCGTCCCGCAGTTATATAGTTGATAATTTTACAAACCATTATTTTATTAATTTTATTGTCCAACTATTTTAACTTCTCTTCAACAACAGGTCTTCCCCCCCCCCCAAAATACTGGTTGAACTCTGGTTTTAAATCAGAAATTATAACTTTTTATTGTCATTAATCTTCACACCACTCGTCTACTACACTCTTACTAATGTCTGGTACCGATTAATTATAAGGTACGTAACACGCCATATTCTACAACATTGTATATATATTTCTTCTGCAGCTTCAAAAGTAACGCGCAGAGGCTTTCGAAACTTCGCAAAATTTTTTGAATAAATACTTTTTAGAAAAAAAAACGATAAGGCTCCTCTTCAAAAAAAAAACGTTTATCTAATTGAGAATCTACAAGAGCGATTTTTCTACTTCTATAATTTATGGCTAATTAAAATTGCAGTCTGTTTACAGCATGACAATAATCTCGTGCGAGGTAATACATTCAGCTAAATGCAGATATAAGAGCTACGGTGGTGTAGTGGATAGAGGCTCAGACTGCCACGCGGCGGACCCGGGTTCGAATCCCGCCCATCACCTCTGGTTTTTCTATGTGATATGTATATCATAACTCTGGTGGTTCGGAACCCACCTTAAACAGTAGGTCCTAGGCCAAATGACAGCAGTCGGTGCCAAAAAATGAATAAAAAAAAAAAATGCAGATATAACATTCAAAAGTTTGTAGATTAATATGGGAATATTGTGGTATTTGTAGATATGTAAATATAAAAAATATTACATCTGAATACAATGTTTATAGTCTTTTCTTTCTCGAAGTTTTTAAAAATTACTTAGATGTATATTAAAGATATATCCTTTTAATAAAATGACTATGATAAGTTTGTAACTACATAAAATTTATTTATTTATCGTTAATGTCATTGTGGCGACCATTATTGAACAGTGATCGTTCGCCACGGTGTTCTCGGAACCCGGCGATACCGGCGCAGTTTTGATAAACAATGTATCGTCCGGCCTGGGATCGAGTTCGTTCCGCGATCAAGGACAAGGGAGTCTTTTCGGTGTAAGAACATCAGTCATTTGCCGAACGCGAATTGAGTCGCGCTGTAGAATTTTTAATGAGAAGAGGTAACCAGAATATATATATTCTGGATATAAAGTGCAATACTTTTAGGACGCGCGTCAATCACTCTGTTCGTTTAAATAGTTTCGTTATCCAAAAGTTTAGCAACACGGTAGCTTTGCCGAGACTTCGATCTCCCTGTTCAAAAGATTAATCAATAAGCCCTAGCCGTTTTGTAATCATATTTTTTAACCGAGCTTTTCTCTATTAAGTAGTGAGCATCACGATTTTTGCGGATTATCTGAGACGCAGACGACTGCGTATCGGAGAAGATGCAAATATTTGGAATTAACCAAAATTTAATTTCTTTCATAATCAGAAGATTCCGACTTGTCCTGACCTAAAGTTACTTCCGGAAGGACCGACGCATACTCGACTGCATATCAGTGTAACCGGGAAGACCAAGGGTTAGTTTGATGAGAAGTAAATTCGAGCGTACATTTCACAGTGAACAGAGGCTCAACGTCCAAATATTTTATTTTGAGTTAGAATCGTCAATAAAGACCTTTACAGCAAAGCAGGGCTTCACATTTGTTGATGATATCCTTGATAATCCTACATCCGCACCCGAATCATACACCAAACAGTCACACGATCACGCCGATTTAGTAAAAGAATTTGCTCAATCCCTGCAGAAAATTGTCCACAGATCCTAAACCATTATCCTCATCCCACGGAAATGTCGCGTAAACACATTCGATAAAAAAAAGTGATTCTCTTTCTCACTAAATAAAATAAAACTGATAACCACGAAAAACCATGGCATATGATGTGTTTTGCATAACTTTACTGCGGCTTTCTAAATGCCACACATATGTGGTAAATAAAGAGGTATGAAACTTTATTTAATAGACTGTTCCGAATTATAATTACAGCATTGTTTCTGACGTGATAATTGGATATGTTTATTGCCGGCTCCCACAAAGTTTCAAAGTTAGAACAATCAGACAAATTGTTCTAAATTTACCACGTTGCGACATAAATCATTTGAGAGCATTCAGGAACGCGGGCGTGCTTAAGTCAACCGCAACTTCAATATGAACGGCCTTTGTTGCTAGACATATAAAAATACAGAAATACGCTTTATTGACTTTATATATATAATATTCCTGCAAACGTTTATCGGGAATAGCCCAACATAATCAACTCGCGAATTTAAAAATGCTTATGTGGGCGTAACTCGAATCACCAATGAGTTGTTCGCATTTTTGAGGTTTTACACGGTAGCAAGTCTCGCAGTTACTCAAAATATCCCAGATCACGCGATGCCCGTACATCGGCCAATAACGTGAGCAAATTGTCGAACATCAGTGCTGGTGCACCTGTTTGTAGTCGTGCGTGATGATAATTGAGGATTATGAAACATGTTAAAACGTATTTTGAAGGGAGATTGATCGAAAACTTCTAAAAACATGAAATATGGGCATGTTTGACACAGCCACCTACCCGAATTATTCTATCATCATCGCCGATACACCCGTGCTCATAGAAGGCAAAACTGTGACGAGCCAACCAGCTGTACGAAGACGTCCGCGAGGTACAGAATGCCTTCAGTTGGACCATTGAAGCGGCCATAGCCCAGGCATGGCAAGAGCTCCTCGGAACTCTGGACAGCGACCTGATGGGGAGTCTATACGATTCGTTAATGGGCAAGCTCCGCCTATGGGTCCCTCTGGTTACGGAATTTCTAGAGCCACAACTCTTTAAAAGGGAAAGTGGGGAGGGTTATCTCGGTGAATTTTCCCGACTCTTCGGGGAGGATGTCGCGGCAAATCCCTACCGGATATCATGCCGGAACCTACCAACTGGTCCGACAAGTTGGGAGTCATGATAGAGGAGGTGTCAGGGTTTCTAAGCGACTCAAGGACTAACGCATTGAGTCATATCCCGACCACTTTCCCGGGCACGCTTGGATCTTAACGCAAGGCGTCCTCGGGCTCGGACTATTTAACAGTTACCTCCGATCAAGCCATTTCCCTCGTTGTGCAGGCGGAGTCGTCTGATCCTTATAAAAAAGAAGATCGTCTCGCCGAATTTTCTTAGAGTACCGACCGATGTGCCTGCTCGACGAAAAAGAGAAGCGGAAAGACGAAGTGTTCGAGCGTATCTTAGCTTACCGCCTTGTCGAGCACTTGCCCAACGTGGTCCTTGATCTGGCCGAGAATCAGTGCGGCTTGAAATTGGGCCACACGACCATCGACACTGTCTTATGCGTGCAGCCCACTCTGAAGCGACCGTCTGTCGAGGCGAGGTGACGTTGCCGATAACGCTGGATATAGTCAACGTATTTACCATCCTCTCTTGGAAGGTCACACTGGAGCGACTCAATTACCATAAGGTGCCAAAGCACGTCCAGGATGTAATTAGGGAATACTTATCGGAAAGACCGGTAGAATACCCCGGCAGGTCGGACAAGCTAGTCATGTATGAGACTCGTTGTGGTGTCCCTCAGAAGTCCGTACTATGGTCGTTCTTGTAGCACATCGAATATAATGCCGTTTTGCGCGCCGACTTTGCCTCCGGTGTCAGCGTGACATGATACCCGGATGACAGGTTTGTGTTGATCATCGGAAAGGAATATAGACGGACACTCAGCCCTGCCAAATGCGCGGTGGCTCGCATCGTCCGGATAATTAAAGAGGTGAGATTATGCGTGGCTCCCTACAAATGGAGGCGCTAAGGTTTTACAACCGTGCTGTGGAGACCTGCCCAGATCACAGCTCCAAGTAGGTCAGACCTGCTCCGAGGTGAGCTCCGTAATTAAGTTCCTGCGGCTCACCTTAGATGGGCAGTGGCGCTTCGCGACTAACTTCGATCGCTTAGCTCTTGGAGCGGAACGGATGGATAGGCAAGATGGATAGGCAGCATCTTTCTGCATTTCGGGAGCGTCAAAGGAAGGACCCGCCGGCTATACGCTGTAGTCGTGCAGTTCGTGGTCTTTTACGGAGCCCCGGTCTCGTCACGCGACCTAACTGCCAGCCGAAACAGCGGAGACAGGCTGTGATGGTCTTGGCGGGGCAACTGCCCGTGAAGTTACAGCCCCGCCAGAACCAGAAGTTGATATGACAACCGCGAGGCGTCAGCCCGGCAGCGCGCAAAGACGGCGTGACAACTTCTCCTCTCGGAACCCGCAAATGCTGGGCAGCGCACTTTTGCGGTTGTCTTGTCCTGCTCCGAGAAATGGCTGAAAAGGACCTGGGTAAGACTGACCTATCATCTGACGCTGGTACTCATGGGGCATGGATCGGGAAGGAACGGGCGACGCAGTGCCACCTTTGCCCCGATACGAAGGACACGGCGCGCAATGGAATATTGTTCAACATAGGAACGCCATCGCCGTGTTTTGCGAGATGAAGTAAATACGAACATCTCGTTGCCAGTCATTGTCCGTGCGATGCTGGCAAACGAGAAGTCCTGCTGCGCTGTGGCCACGTTCTACGAGCTGGTGATTTTCCGGAAAGAAACTGTGGAACGGGTCCGCGAGCTCGCGTATCCGTTGCGCCAAAGCATGTGACCGGAAACCAGAGGACGCAGACGCTTTCTATCGCCACCGCTGAATTATTTCTTTATTTTGTCACATGGTCGCCACTGAAGGAAAGCTCATCTGCGCGATGAGATTCCCATTGCACCAGTGACATTTCTGGGGATTGCAGGCGGCTCGAGTAGTGGATTATGCCGTCATTGTACGCAACTCTCCGGAAGGCAGCGTTGCGTGGCGGTCGCGTAATATTCAAACCACGCATCACATAGTTCTGCCAAGATAGGTGCGTCCCATTTTATCTTTATTTTTCAAAAATGTTGCTCCAAAATTGGTGACCTTATCGTAACTGGCCAAAGAAATCAAAATTCTGCGATATTATAGATACACTATGTCCCTTGCTTATCGTCACCGAGTTAGTGTCGTGGTGCATTTTATAATGAAAGTGACCGGTGCATGTGTTCTATGTAAGATTCAAAGTTAATTTCCGACCTTTCGTCCCAAAGAACAGGATGATTGGAGTTCCATTTTCTCAATATGAATTCATCTGTCGACAATACGTGTGTTACATCATGTTTCAACAAAAAAAAATTATTTATACTGTCATATCCTGATTAAAAAATCATCCATATAAAAATGATGTAAAATTACCCTGCAGATTTCAGAAAATGTGTTTTTATTTTCATTTGCCTATTGCTGTGGGTATCTTATTGCCTGAAAGGATCCGCTTGCTGTTCTGTACGTTACAGTGTTCAGCCGATAGACACTGATACTACCGTTTTCCTTCCTCCAAACTATATGCTAAAAATCGCGTTTATCTTTTTGTGTCAGAATCTGCAGGTAAATCTTTTCAATGTCAGCAGTTGCGACATATCGGCGTTGTCGAAAACGTATAACGATGGAGAATAAATTTTGCTGTATGACAGGGCCGACCATAGATATATCATTGAGAGCATAGTTGGATGAAGTTTTATGGGATACGTCGAAAACGACTGGTAGCTTCGTTGTGGTGCTGGATTCTTTTAGTAATACGTAGTGTGGAAGATAGTTTGATATTGTTATTATATATCTTTGTCGTCCGGTACTAAGCTTATATGACCAAGTCTTTTATATTCTTGCATGAATCGAACATATACTTCTGTGATCATAAGTTCAGAGTTTATCTTACGTTTCATGTTGCATAGTCGTTTTAATGCTGTTTCCTTAGAATGGCAAATAAAGGATGGATCCGTGTAAAATAGAAACTGCACAACAAATTGGCTGTTACGTTGACGTTTGTGAGTAGCTACAAAGTGTTCGTCACACAGCTAATGTTGCCGTGAATATCACTTACGAGATCTTAGTTCTTTGAGAGACCAAAACCTTTCGAGCTGTTTTTGCAACTTTGAATGCATTGCGAGCTGACATTTGGGACATGATCGTTTGAGTGATGGGAAGCGTGTTGCAAATGTACCACCTAGTATATATCTGAATTTTGTGCAGTGTAGAATAGGGTGACGTTTGCCCAATTGATTTCGATCTGTGTATAATCGTGAAGAGCACGTTCGGTTGCTATCACACTCGCGTCGTACTCGCTCGAATTGCTCCATCATTTGACTGCGACGTCAAAACTACGCTAATTTAATATGCGCTTTTGTGATTGTCTCGTAATACGCTGTCGCAAACCTATCCTGTCCCGCTATTTATCCTGTCACTGGAGTCGAAGGCTTCGATGTCCGCCTATGGTTTCTCAAATTGATTCAAAACCGCATCCGCCACTTTTACAACTAGCTTACAACCTGAAGCCATCGTTGAGATGTATAAGTGTTGATTGTTTGAAAGTGTGTCTCGAAATATGCGCGTTCGCATGTTATACGCATGTTATACTGCTTGTCTGGGGCATATGACGACAATCTCCAGCTCCACCAGGTTTAATTTATATCTGACGATGGACGTTGCCTGCACATAGGTTAATTTCACCTTTAGAGGCATCGACCAGGTTAGAGCCGCCATTTTGGACAGCTGTAGTTTATACGGTAGACATCCCTGTTTCATAGCTGTGCAGTTTATGCTTCTAGCGCGCAGAATGCAGGAAACAAAGAATGAAGGTGATTACCAAAAAAAGTACTGGTCAAGTGCGAGGCGAAGCATGCGATACATTAAAAACCAATCTAAAACGTATTGTCTAACTTTATTTTGAATTCTTTTAATCTGAACATTTTTTCAGCGCATTGATAAAATTTTCCCTTACTTAATACCTATTAAGTTATTAATTTTATTAGGATTTTAATTGACACATGGCGAAATGTAAGCTATGCTTCTATAATTTGTGAAGAAAGGTTCACTATTTGAGTGAAATTCGTGAGTACAGGGACGCTATTCGACGAATGACGTATAAGACTAAGCCTACATTGCCAATTTACATGTTCGCGGAGTCTACATTTGGCAAACATTCAGATACTTAGAGCACAGGCATAGGATTAGATATCTACCATATAAAAATGAAATGTTTCAGACTAGCAAAATTTACGTAACAATCATAATACATTAAGATTTCCTGTTGTTATTTCAAATGTACCTATCTTTCTAATTTAATTAGTGCGATATTAAAATGAAATCAGTTATAGAATAAGCATTAAATAAGTACATGTGGTCATAAATATAGCGTGTTTGATCTCATTTTGATCCGAGAACTCTCATCAGCATATTAAATAATATTTCAGGTAAAAAAAATTAAATTAAGTAAATCATATTGTGTTAAGAATCGTCAATCTGTCTAATTTTAAAAGAAACTGCGGCATGACCGGCTCCGAAGATGATAACATAGGTATAAGATGTAGATAGTACAAACGTGGGCAACCCCGGCTGGCGGCGAATAGGTCGGTCTCGCGGATGCCAAACGTCGAGTTCTCGACCTTCGTCGGGAAGAATTAAAGCTGCAGGCTGCAACTCGACGTTGGCGGGAGAAAAAAGAACAAAGCCGGACAAACTCCCCAGCGATGAAGAGATCGCTCAGGAGATCCGGTATAAACGCGCGGCCAATATCGGGGCAGAAATGCTTAATCAGATAGAGGCCGTGGAAAGGGTTGCCTCCGTAAGCCGCAACTTAAAGGGCGACTTCGTTCGCCATCTTAAGGTTGCGGTGACGACGTTGTGCGTCGCCACCACAGAAATGGCGATGCGCATGTTCTCCAGAGGTAACGTTGTGGGGCTTGAGGTGTCCAACCTCGTGCTCCGCGCAGAGCTGCATAGTTTGAGAGGGCATGTGAGCTGAAATTGGAGGTTACGATGCTACGGAGGCGGGGCGGTCAGATGCCGCCACCACCTCCGCCTGCCACTTGACCTATTGTGGTCCCTGCAGGTGCAGCGAGGAAGAAAGGAGATCTCGACAGTTCCTTTATAGAACAAATCGGGACCTACATGGAGGCGGAACTGGCCACCCTGCGGGAGGAACTCCATGGTGAGATACAAGAACATATGTCGGGAGCAACCGCCATATGCAACAACTTGGGTATAGTGGTAGGTGGGGGACAAGCGATAGCGTCGACACCGTCGTAAGTGGTAGAAAGACGACCTCTCCCTTCGGTGAGATCGCCGGTAGGGCAGAGTGTAGGTGCAGCCCAGGCATTATCCCTTTCCCCAAAAAAGATCATGGGACGAAAAAAGTGTGGTGGAGGCGGGGGGATCGGGACAGTGGTGCCAGTTTGGTAGCCTGGATGCAAGGCAGTGGCCACTGCCGCAACTGTCCCCGTCCCTACTCAGCCAGTGGAAACTGGGACATCGGCCGTGGGCCGGAGGCAGAAGACCTCCGCCGCCCAAGCGGCGGCAGCAGCGAAACAACCTCTGGTCAAGAAGGCAATAAAGCCTGCACCGATGTCCAGGAAAAAGTACATTTCGGGCCTGCCTCCGAGTACAGCAGCGGTAAGCCTCATCACCGAGCAGAGGTTCGGTATGACTTCGGCAGAGGCAATGGCTCGGGCCCATCGGGAGATTATCCTGGCGAACATGGGCATTGCAGATATGCAGATAAAGAGGACCAATACCGGTGGCCTCCTACTGGAGATCCCGGGTGAGGGCGGCGCCGCTAAGGCTGATGTCCTGGCGGCAATAATGGCGGCTCTCTTTGAGGGATTGGACGTTCTCATTGCACGCCTCTTAAAGAAGGCCGATCTGTGTGTGACCGGGCTTCAAGATTCGATCACAGCCGCCGAGGTGGTGGCGGCCGTAGCGAACAGCAGTAGTTGCCAAGAGGGGGAAGAAATCTAGTGATATCCGCACACCCCTATCCAAGCTTGGCAGTTTGTGGCTCCGGTGCCCGGTAACCGCAGCTAGGAATGTGCTGGAAAGGGGCCGACTCCAGGATGGCTGGGCATCCGTTAGAGTGGAGACGTTAGAGCCACGTTTGCTCCAGTGTTTCAGGTGCCTCAAAAAGGGGTACATGAGACACAGATGCACTAAGGCGGACAGAAATGGCGCGTGCTTTGCCTGCGGCCAGGAAGGTCACAAGGCGGGCACGGGTCCTTCCAGTGCTCCGCACTGCGTGGTGTGTGCGGTTAGGGGACGCCTAGCCAATCACCGGATGGGAGGTAAATCTTGTGCCGCGCCCCTCAAAAAGAAGAAGGGGGTGGCCAAGCAGCCGCTGGTGCATCCGAGAATGGAGCTAGCAGAGGCGGCGGTAACAGCTGCCATACAGACCACAGTGAAAGCCCTCTCCACTACTCAGGTAGCAAGAGAGGTGGTATCTGGCGGACAGCCTCCTGCTATAGGTGTGGGTAATGCACCGGAGTCAGTGCTCGGGACCAGCCGGAATTCCGCCGGCGTGATGAAGAAAGGACGCCAGAGAAGCCATGCGAGGCGAAAACGGCCAACGTCATTGGTCTAGAGAAGGTCGAGATGAGCCTTTCATCACCTCCAGACGAACATAAACTGCTCGCGCGGGGCACAGGATCTTCTAATACAAACCCTGCGCGATCGATCCACAGACCTGACCATGGTAGCGGAACCGCACTGCGTTCCCCCGTCTAACCCGTGCTGGGTTGGGGACGTGGACGGTTCCGTCACCATCATTAATGGTGATAGGATGCATGCTTTCTCACGCTCAGAGTTCGAGCAAGGTAGGGGGGTTAGGTGGCCTGCGTGTAGGGGAGCTTCGTGGTGGTGGGTTGTTACATCTCGCCCAACTACAGCCTCGGAGAATACGAGGCGTACCTGAACGCGGTCGGCGGGTGCGTTATCCGAGGTCGGCCTTGTCAGGTACTCGTCCTGAGGGATTTCAACGTTCACGCACAGGCGTGGGGCGGAGCCCATCATAATGTATGAGGACGGATGCTCCTTGATGGGATGGCACTATATCAGCTCCGGCTGCTGAATCGGGGATCAGCGAGCAAGTGCGTGCGATGGAACGGTTAATTTCCTCATCGGCCATCGCGCGCAGTATCTTGGGATGGCGGGTAGCGGGGGGGATCGAGTCCGTGTCAGACCACCTCCACATCGTGTTCGATGCAGAGGTGGGCGCCTTTCCCGCTGCCACGGTGTATCGCGGTAGAGGTGATTCACCACCGCGATACGCGCTACGGCGCCTAAACCAGGGCGCGCTGATGACAGCAGCCATGGCCGCGGACTGGCCCAGTAGGTCAGGGGAACATGAGCTCCCTGACCCACACGAGGGGGCACTACGATATCAAGACATACTTATGTCGATCTGCGACGTCCTCTCGGGCGGGTGGGGTGTACTGGAGGTAGTGCCATATTGCGGAGCTGCGCAGGAAGTGCGTAGCGGCGTGACGCCGGTTCACCTGTGCCCTTCAACGAAGAGGGCGAGGTAGTCAAGCGGCCGTGACCCCGCTGTACGGGGCGTATCGTGAAGCCACGGTCGCCTTGCAGCGGGCTATCCGATGGGCTAATGGCCGAGTCTGGGAGGAACTCCTCACAACGCTGGACAGAGACCCGTGGGTCCGCTCCTATAGGATCGTATTGAATAAATTCCGACCCTGGGTGCCCCCAATTACGGAGTCCCTAGACCCCCAGTTTCTGGAATAGGTCGTAGATGCTCTCTTCCCTCGCACTGGGGGGGGGGGCGACTCGGACCGTCTCCCTACGCTTGTTGAGTGGGAGGAGGAATTGAGGGTCACTAGCGAGGAGTTCGGCCGGGTCGGTAAGCGCCTGACCGACCGAGGGCGTAAAGCCCCCCGCCCTGATGGTATCCCAAGCCGCCTTGCGCGTCCTGGCCCCGTGACTGATTACCCTCTATAATGAGTGCATCAGGCTCAGACGGTTGCCCCATGCGTGGAAGTTAGGAAAGATGGTCCTCATCCGAAAATAAGGATGGCTCGCAGACTCTTCCTCCGCGTACCAGCCCGTTTGCTTACTGGACGAGGCGGGTAAACTCATTGAGCGTATTATAGCGGATCGCCTCGCCCAGCACCTATTGGCGGTAGGCCTTGATCTGGACGGTGGGCAAGACGGCTTCTGCCGGGGACGCTCTACGGTAGATGCCGTTAAGAACATCAAGCCTCTGGCGGAGTCACCTGAGTTGAGCGGGCAGGAGCGGCATTATGCCGCCTCTTACCCAATATTGGGGGACCACGGGAGAGTGTCCGTTGGTCTTACGTGAGGGTCGTCCGCTCCATGGTACTCTACGGAGCGCCAGTCTGAGCGGGCGCCCTGCTGGCCAGCCAGCGCAGCATCGATAAGCTGCGCCGGGTACAGCGACAGTTGGCCATAAAGGTCGTGCTGGGTTACCGCACAAACTCCCACGCGGCGGTCACTCTCCTGGCAGGGTTCCCGCCCATTGATTTCCTGGCGGAAGGGGATGCGAAAAACTATTTCTGCATCCAAATTGTCCGCCAGGGGGGCGAGAGACTAGATGATAGGCAGGTCGAGGTGCTGAAGCACCAGACTCGGTAGCGCATGTTGCAGAGGTGGCGGGAGCGGCTGGAGCATCTAATCGTCTCCCGCAACCGAGCCGTCGGAACGATCCAGCCAAGCTTTGAGGCTTGGCTGGATCGCAGCTGAAGTCTCACTTACCATATAACGCAGGTGCTCATCGCGCAAAGCTGCTTTGGTAAGTGTCTGTGTCGTATGAAAGCGGAGGCGACGACGCGTTGCCACCATCGTGGCAGAGACCGGGACACGGCTCAACATACCCTTTAGGATTGCTCGGCTTGGACAGGGGCGCGCCGTGCCCTGGTCTAGGTAATTGGAGCGGACCTCTATCTGGCCATCATCATTAAACAGATGGTGGCCAGCGAGAGGAATTGGTAGACCGTGGCCTCCTTCAGTGAGCATGTGATGCTGTAGTAGGAAGTCAAATTCAAATTGTTTCTTGAAAAAGACAACTAATAGAAAGATCCAAATATTCATGTCTGTTTAATCAAATATTAGTTTAGTGCGAAAATGTATAAAAATCGTTATTACGCATTCTCTGGTCAAAATAATGTATTTCAAGCATTGTCGCCAATACCAAACGAAGTATTTTCTACATTTATACTCGCGCAACATCTTAATCCGGCCTTTTTGCAGAAAATATAATAATACCATTATTTTCATTGCAGGCAACTTTTGTATCTATATAAACAAATATTTATATGTATATGTTATCTTCCATTTGCTACAGCAATTTACTTATTAATAAATCTTGGAATTTTTCAATCATTTTATAAAACATGGTACATGTTGGATAGTTAATAATACGTGGTAAATGTTATCCTGTGTCCGCTATGCAATTCTACTTAAGTACAATTTATGATAAATAAAATAAAATGATAATGTAAGATTTGCATAACTTTAATCCACTAGCTGACATTTTTAGTATTTCAGCCATTTAAGCTTTTCGACGAAATTTTTCCGTAGACTTCTATTCACACAATGGAAATGTTGCGATTCTACAATAATACGTATAAATGAAACAGAAAATAATTTGCAGAGGTGTTTCTTTGTGACATACCAAAGTATTCCTTGGGAGAGTCACAATCTCGGAGTTGCTCGACGGCTTCCAGTGTATTGGTAAACAGGAAAGGCAGTTTTAAACTGCCACCTAATTTTTGACGACCCTCAAAAACATCGGCACACCAAATCTCGCGAATTATTGAGCACAAAGCTCGCATGTCATAGTCGTCCTGCAGACGACCACCGTAAACAGCGATATCCAATAATCCTCTTCCAGTTTCCCAATTTCCTTCTGTACCATGACTGTCTTTTATGCCTGCTTTTGTAAGAATATAAATATTTAGATGCTGAACTGTTTTAATAAAACTTACAAATCTACAAATATATTTTTTTTAGAAATTCAATTATATTGAAGTAAGATACGGTGTGACACAGTTTCATATCATCTTTATGATCCTTAATGCTTACTTTAAGATTGTTACTTTATAACTTATCTTTAGTATATTAGTAACATGCTCAACATTATTCATTGTTGCACTAGTAGTCTATAGAAGTCAGATAAATTTTATTTCTATTAACATGCTACTTAACCCTTAGAGTGCCAAAGCGATTTTTAAGGCAGTAGATTTTAACGCGCGCAGCTTAAAAGCGCTGGTATTATACAACCAATGTTTCATATCGCAGTATGCTTACTTAGAATGAGATGCCTACAGGGATTCATTCAACACGTTTTGTTCAGCATTCATTCAAGCCTGTTTTGTTTCTTTACCGTATTTTACTAGATAAAAACTTTTAATAGATAAAAATACATTCGTGGCCGGTTTTTCTTTTACAACAAAGAAGTTCGTTGCAGTGCTTGATTCCGTGCATACAAAAATTTTCTTTAACCCTAAGCGTTTATAATTTATAATAAAAATGTAATAAAATATGGTAAAGTAATAGCCAGGAAAGGGACTAAACGAGTTGTCACATTTTGTAAAACCTGTAAAGGAGAACCGTGTTTCTGATTATCGTGTTTTAATGAAATACATTAATCCTGTAATGAGTCAAAATTAAGTAAATTTTAAATAAATTTTCTGTACTTCCTTAAAACAGTGTGAATTTTTTAGTTCTATATCATGTTGTACGCTGTCGGCCACCAGTGGCTGACGCGACCTAAACGGAAAGTCCAGTGTCAGCCACCGCTGGCTGACGTGGCACTCTAAGGGTTAAAGTATAACACAATGTTTATGTAACTTGAGCAATCACTTTTCATAATATTTATTTCATCGTGTTTGAACAAGGTGTGTTACTTGCACTAACAAGGGGTACTTTACATATAATTGTATGAAATGTTTTGAAAAATGATGTGCTTCAAAAAAATTCATCAAGTTTGTAGATTAGTAAAATTCAATTCAATTGTCAAATTTTCTTTATGACGACAGCAAATTATTTATAAGTATAATACAACATACTAAAGATTCAATTTACTTGAACTGCATATAAAATGTTCAATATGACCAAATTATTAAAAAAGGTGATGTATATCAACAAAAAATAACAAGGCATTATACCACGGAATGGAGAGTTGACGGTTTTCCAAATGGGGGAACAGATAGTTCCAAATAAAAAAAAGGTGGTGAAGGGGATGATGGAGCATAGGGGGATCACATTAATGACGTTGGCGTACAAACTGTATGAGATGGTGTTGGAAAGTAAGCTGGGGAAGGAAGTATAGGAAAAATGGATGATACCGGGGTGACAGACAGTGTTTAGAAGAGGCAAGGGGGGGGGTGACGGACAAAATTACTTACTAAATTTTTTTATGGCAAGGGAACTATAAGTGGGCAGGAAGGTTGTGGCAGCGCTTGTGTATTACAAGGTGTCATTTGATGCAATCGACAGAAAACAATTGTGAACTATCTGTACCCGGCCACGTGTTGCTGTGGCTGGATCTGATTAAATGTAACAGAAAGAAAAGATAAAGCGCACGTTTTTAATATATTAATTTTCACAAAATTTTCGCAAAGCTTGTTAGTATACAATATTTATTCTTCCATTGTCTGTGTTGTTGACGCACACGGGTATCGCGTACGTAACTGCGCAAGAGCGTACTCTTCGCAATATTTTCTCGTGCGGGTTAGGAACAAACAAACTCAACATCTAACCCAAAAGTGCAGTAATT
>JBCFXI010001816.1:0-39113 GCA_038496175.1 Ampulex compressa
TATATATATTTATTTATTTATTTATTTTTTATACACTAGATACATATTTATTTTACATATATCGTGAATTTTTAAACACTGCGCTAATTATATAATGTCGTACCCCTTTTTAACTGGGTAGGTTACAATACGTGACTTATTTACATATATTATACTTGCTTACTTCATACATATTCTAAATTTTCAAGCAGGGTATTTTTTAAATGCTGTCATACTACTTTCTATCGAGTAAATTGAGGTACGTGTCTGTTATCTATCCGTGACAACGTAACTTTTCTCAGGCATTAGTTATATTCGCGTCAATCGATCGCCGAAGTCGTGTTCGCTTGTGCAACAGGTTCGAAGTCCTACCGTAACGTCTCGTCCTACCACAATGTTTGTCTCGATAACATTTCTCCGTTCCACGGTCTCTTTTCGAATTCTCTCTCACCGCTAACCACCTGCCTACCATGAATAGCTTGCTCATACGACATACATTTCTCTTTTTCTTAGAAGATTTACTTTTTCAATCAATTTGATTGAAATTCCAGGAAATCTTAATAATCGCGATCGACCGAGATATTTAATAATTGCGACAAGGTTAAATATGTGATATGAACTCTTGAAATGGGAGGAATATATTGCGAAATGGGATTTGGCAGAAGTGTGTGTGTGTGTGTGCGTGCGTGCGTGCGTGCGTGTGTGCGCGCGCGCGTGCGCGATTCAAGACACCTGTATCTTAAATCTTATTGCTGTCTTTCCTAAATCCTACCTTTTTTATGTTTAAATTTGTTTATTTGCTACTTATGTTTAAATGTATTGTTTAAAACTTACATCAAACTTACTGGAAATCTTCCGGTTTCTACAAGTTGTATGTGTGTGACGGATAATAGTATATATATGTATCATAGGACTATGTGTACGTTCGTACGTTGAGGGTCGCAGGCGTGGCGGATTTCCTCGCGGATATCCAAACTGCCTTTCGAGTTGAGATGTCGCTTCGGGAAGATTAAAGCCCGACGAAGCTCAAGTACAAAGCTTGGCGCCGTGCTGCTTGCCTGGACTTTCGTGATTGTCGTTTACGCCTAGGGAACCACGTACGCTCTTCGCTACGAAATTAATTGCGCAAACCACTAATAGGGGTGTCAACGAAATCTCGGTATAACAATTGAGTTTGCTACACCTTGGGTCACGGATTGGATGTTTGAGAATGTTTATGTAGTCCGCCGCGTGTTGTAAATATGCGATGCTTGTGATATGTAAGAGTCAACGAGCTAGTCGTTCTTGCTACGTTGCTCGGTTAATGTTATGATAGAACTGTTTTGCTGAGTGTCTATTGCAGAGCGTTGCTGACTTTAGACTGATGGTTTTGAGAGGGCTTTGATGTTCAAGAGGATTTCGCCGGATCTCCTCGGGCGGAGTTTTCGAGATTTTGCGTTATTACGTACCTCCTATTGATTTTTGAAGGCTTCTGTACAGCCTTTTTACGGTGATTGGTCGGCTGCATTTTTAAACAAAATGCAGCCCTGCCGGTTACCAAATTATCCTTCGCTGATTGTTTTTAACAGTCGAACGCGACTCAAAACAATAGGACACGTTTAATTTGGAGGAACGCCAAATGTTTTATTGCCTAAGTACCTCTGAAGCTAAGCAGAACCCTTGAAACTAAGTTCAACCCTTGAAAAATATGATTATAAATCTCTGGGTTCCTCGCTTGACTCTGTCTATTGTTGCGCCGCAATAAGCTCCATCGATATAAATGAAAGACATGTACATATTTTCGGTCAAGACATTTTTTTGCTATGCTAAATTCATTTTTTTTTTTACTAAACTAGTGTGGCATTGGATCAGTTTTTCATATCTCACACCAACCAATTAATTGATGAAATACTGACAGCTGTTTTGATAATTTTGTTCTTAAGAATGTAATTCAGTCTCAGTTCCACTGCCGTCAATTATAACAAAGGTACACGTGTTCTTTTATTAATTGTTCATTGTGGTATTCCTTTAATTTTAATTTTCTTAATGTTATTTTAATTTGAGCATTCAATAGAAGTTATGATTAATAGAAGTGAGAGTACCGAATAGTATAATCCATTTAATTAAATCAAAATTATCTATTGTGTGACATTTTTCATAGTTTTATTAACTATTACCAGCATTTTACCATATTAGAATGTTTCTTTTTTCATGGGTTAAAAGATTCGTCTTTTATTAAAATCATTTGCAACATATGTTTAATGTAGTCTATGCTACTTTCATATATAATATATTCATATATATTTATGACAGCGAAAATTGCTTGCGAAAATGCTTATCTTTTAGATATGAGTGTATATTACAATGTAGCTCATAGTATATCACAGCACTTGCTAAAAGGTTAATTATTTTGTAGGTCGTGAGTTTATGCATAGGAAAGTGTAGTTATTGTCTTCGGTTAACTTGATAATCAATAATTAACGAAATATTAAAAATCAACCAAATTTTTGTTTTGACTACAAAAACAATATCACGATAGGTTTCTATTGCATCCGAGTGTATATTTGGGAAATTGAAATCTTTCAGAATTGTAACAAAGCAATTAATTTTTAACACACTACCAAAAGTTTGACACTTTTTGTTTTACGTAAGCATTCACTGTTCCGATTTTGCACTGTTATAACAGTGCAACATTTTACTATAAAGGAAGTTCTGTTTTCTGTTGTTAAATAATCTTATTCTTCTATTCTGTATTGTTACTATCATTGGTCGTGTTTCTAAATCGCTTTTGCAGAATATTTTACGTAAGCACTTTTGTCGTTCTTCCAATAGTTTCATTATACAGGGTGTTTTAGTTTTGAGGTAGTGACACTTTAGTTAGTTCTATGAGTAGAAACAAGGAAAACTGTTCTATAAACAAAGTTCTGAAAATAGTATATAGAATAGGTTTTATAAATTATTATACACAAGAAATATAAAAAGTAATCAATTCAGCATAAGTATTCTTTTTGAATGCACGTAATAAATATTAGTACATTCTTTTTCGATATTTACGAAAAACATTTGTAAAATGTACATTAGTTTTTATAAATTCTTAAAGATGCATAATATAACCGTAATTAACGGGTTTTTATGTTTTAATTGTGAATAACTCCAATTTAAGGAGTAAAACTACAATAGTAACAAATATATATTACACTGTTTCGTTATTTGAAATATTAATCAGAAAATGAGGAATTTTTAATAAAACTCATGATATATGGTCAAAATACACGTTGTATTGTTTGATAGAACAAAAAATATAATGTATTTAACACTATTTCTAGCAAGAGGTGTTCAAAAACATCTTTCAAATTTTTATTTGAAATTATTCTCTAAGTTTTATAATTTTTCTACAACTCATTTTTTTTCTTTTCGTACAACAGTTGTTGAATTAATTAAGCAATATCAGTTTCCACCAGCTCATCCTGTGTCTTTAAATGTGGATATGGTATATCTATTTCTACTATAAGGTGTCTTTTGACACCTTAAGGTTTTTATAACAGAGTCTTATTTTAAATAATTTTACATATAAAAGTCACTACTATTTTGCAGCATAATATCAATTGTAATCGGATTAGAGCATCCCGATTTCAGTTGTAACAAAAAACACCGGAAATGGTGTCTAACTTTGCTATTTGCCTGTTTTTCGCGATGTTGCATTTTGTGACTAGTTCTCAAAAAATTGAATAACGCATTTTATTTCCCAATTCTGGTAGTAAGTTCAATATACGTGAATTTTGTTTCATTCGTAAAAATTTGAAAAACACATTGTTGAAATTAGCATTTTAGGTATGGAAGTAGTAAAACTGTCAAATAGTCAAGAAAGCAATACACGGCCAAATATTGGAATTGCTATTGATGGAACAGTTTGAAAAAAGATAGAAACAGGTTCTTCTCCTGGCAGACTACTTCTTCATATAATTTTCAAAGATATAACTAGTTCCACTGGCCATGCCAAACAAAACATTATAATGGGCAAAGTGAGTACCGCATTTCACTTACTATTTGACGATAATATCATGGAATACATCATAAACTGTACGGAAATGGAAGCACAAAAAGTTCTAGGAAGAGTTTACCTCGAGATAAATTAGAGGCATTTATAGGTATTTTGTATGTACGTGTTGTATATGAATAAAAAACGTTAATGCATCATTTCCATGGAATAGAAAATGGAGCCGTAATTTTTTCCCTATATCATGAGTTGAAATTGCTTCATGGAATGCTACGATTTTTGCGCTTTGATAATAAAAACGAGTGTAGCCAATGTTTGGTGAAGGATGAATTTGCTTTGATATCAAGAGTATGGAACGCATTCATTGAATACAATCTGATGACCATTTGCGTAGTTAGTGACCAAAAAACATGTTTGATTATCATCTATATTTAATTGATAATTTGAAATCCCGACAGTTTTGGCAATTATTTTTATGCAAACACAAAGGTGTTTAAAGACACTTCTTGGTTGAAATAGGTATGCACAAAATCCTGATAGAAGTACTGTTAAATTATATATAATATAATGTATTATTTTTTTTAATTTATTTATTTTATAATTTAACCTAAATCTCCATTAGGACGTGGAATATTTGTTTAGAATTTAATTGACTGCATTTATTATTTGTCTCATTCTATTTTCGTATTTGAATAGTTTTGTAATTTCAAATTATGTGGAAACTTTGTATATAAACTTAGAACAGATTGAATAATATTTTAGTAAAATAGAATGTATTTAATGATTATTTTTACTTGGCATCAGGCAGCGCCACTAAATAAAGTATTAATATATAAATAAATGACAAATGCAGGAAAAGTGTCCATAAAGCTTTCCTAACAGAGTAAAATAGAACCTACGCATATACTCACCGAAGGGTAGCAGCCATAAAAATAATTGCCGGACGCGTGGGTGCTCAACATAGCGTGCACCACATTATGTGCAATACATTGACCAAGCCGACCAGAAAAACGAGTGTCGTGTGGACTCGGGTGGAAGAATTTTAAAAGTCTAGACACAAGAGGAGCGCGAAGCATCGGTACGCCCAATTTTCGGTACATACGGTGGAAACCATAATATGTTTTGCACGAAAAATAATCAGTACATTTAAATAATCGATCGCACAAATAGACGAAATGGTTGTTGATCAATGAATTTATGTTATATAGGAATATACAGTTTGCCATGATTATGATAAATGTAATTCGTGAATTGTGTTTTGCATTTATATCGATTAAGTACATATTTCCGATGAGATGTTGTCAGGTAAAAGAGTATTAGTCAAATTTATGCCAATACAGAGTTAGTATATTATTATATTTTAAACTGTTGTCCTCTGTTTATAGTTAGAATACTACAGTAAGTCTTACCTCTTTGTTACTCTTTTATCTGACATTCTAATAGCATATTATAATATTAGATAGTATTTCATAGCGTAAATGTTTTTGTGCAAAACTGCTAATTCTGAGTGAGATGCTTCTACTCGTCTGTAAGACGTTTGTCAGTTTGACGATATAACATCGTTTTCGAGATCTTTAATAAAAGCTGAAATTTTAGTACTGTGACGAACGTGACAAATTACGAAATAACAAAATATGAATTTATAAACGATTTTATACGTTATGTACAAGGGTTTGTCAAATGAAGTCTTAAAAGTGTGATAAAAGATTAAAAACCCCATTTTACATGCTGCATAATTGTAGTAGTGTTACGTATAGTTTATAAAACTAGTGACATATTTCACAATTAATGCTGATGACTTTACGGCGAACTATCTGTGGGAAGGATTATTTAGCAATTTGGTGGTTTTAGACAATGTAAATATTACCCATTAATTTTTTTGAAATGAACAAGAAGTAACTAAACTGTATTAACAATAGGTTTTTATGTTATTAGTGATTTTATGACAGATAGGAATTTACATTTCTGGTCATCGGTAGTTTACTTTCGCAATCTAACATAAGAAGTACCCGAAGGAGCATCTAATGAATGCGTGTGTGTACTCACTCATCTATGTACGTGCACACGTGCAGGCGTTTGCACGCATACCGTAATCGTATATATAATCTTAAAATAATTTAAGACACAAGGTAAATACACATTAATACCACAAAGGATGGATCTGCATACCAACATCGATGAAATATATTAAATGAACATACGTGTTGTGTACGTTTATTTTCAGGTTATGAATAATTAAAATAAATATTCGAAGTGTACGTAATCTCTCATATTAATTACAGTCCTACGGAAAATATTCTGAACGCGTCATATTGTAGGAGTCGATTGATACCGGTTCGCAAAAAAAACGTAATCCTTCGAACTTTGTATTTAGCGTGTTTAACTATTTTAATAATAAATTTGATTGATTTTTAGGCTTTGTTCAATGCAGTCATTTTTCAAGGCTGAATGAAAACAATAACAAAGCAACACATATGACAAAATTGTTTTTAAAGATGGCGCGCAATTAGCTTGCAAAATTGAAACCATTATGATGAAAAATTGGAAAATAAAGTGATATCGCTGTGCATACTTTTAAAATTTATTAAAAATAAATACATTTATTAAAAATATTCAAGATTCTTACTTGACTTACCTTGTGTGTTTAACGTATAAACATGTTAGATATAGCAAAAAGTAGTTTAATATGATGAGCGTTTCTGACATGGGACGATCCAAATTTTCACTTGGAAAGTGTGCCCTCTATCGCCACATCATATAATTAGTTACAGTGCCATCTTTATTTTTTATATTTAAAAAAATGTGCATAACAGTTAACCTTATTGCATTGAGAATTAGGAAACTTTTTCGTTCTATTATGTTTCATCATTTTTTTCTGAAAATAATTATACCTTCTGAATTATGTGTATTTAATATTACAATTTAATAAGCTTTTACTATTGCGCCTTATTCAAAATTTTTTGTTACATGTTGCAACACATCCACAAGATAAAAATCTCGAAAATTTTATGGGATTATTCTTAATTAATACCATCTGATACGCCATTTAGAAGCAATATATGTAAAATTTTTAGGTGTCTTGTATTTATTGTCGAATATATGGTCGATTGAAAGACAAAACGTAAGGTTACTTAGGCTACTTCTTTTGCAGCCGAATTTTCAGTATCTAAACAGCAGATTTCTTATTAAAACATTATACGATAAATATACTTACGATATTTTTTTTACACGGCGTAATTTGCTCATAATGAGTTAGTATAAAATGAATGTAAGAACAAATGTAAACGGTTTTTTTATCACATTTTTGAAGTTGTAAGGCATAGATAGAATAAAACGCCAAGGATACTTAGAAGTCTTCGAAAAGCTGCTTAAATTATTACACGGGGCGGAATAATATAAAAGCAATAAATTAATCTTAAGGAAGTATATATAATCTCAGTCACGGTAGGATAAGCACTGCCTGCTGCTGCCCTTTTTACATTACATGTCACACTGCGTCGTTCTAACGGCATGTGGAGCTTGAAACCTAATTCTAATCAAAATATACCGCTCTCAATCGCTGCGTCAGAGACGCGGTGTAAACTCTTACATAAATATGTTATGCGTTCAGTTTATTGCACAGGCGTATTATCGAGTATTAAAGATAAATATCTGAAAAAGAAACTTGAAATTGAAAAGGTGGAGAAATTTTAATATTAAAGTAAGATGTTGGAAATATCCTCCTATAAGAAAACAGAAACGCGCCATTGAAAATCAGTTGCAGCCAGTGTAATGATTTAGACACCTCAGCGAGGTAAATGGGAATAATGCCGTGAGAACATTATCTAAAATATGAGTTAAATTTGTGGATTTCCATTGACCTCGTATTCATTATATAAAGTTCTACAAGTAAATATTCTTTTTTCCTATTTCATTTTACTTCATCACATATCAGAATTTTGTATTCAAATACTTTTATTTCATTTCTAGTTACATAGATTAATCTGCATAGATTCTACTGTAATTTAAGAGAATCATTTGTCGGCTTATACACTATGCGGTTGTAAAGTAATAAAGTATTTTAATTGTTTATCGCTTCCCATAATATAGATTTTATTACTACTCTTAATTTACTTCTTCTCAGAACATTCACGAATATGTAGTAACAAATCTATTGTCAGATATTACTGTACTCTATTTACAGCTCCTTCACATTATTTTTTAGATTATAACATGCGTTTCTAGATTAGTTTCACTCGCGCTATCATTTGTTATCAGATAATGCGTATAAAATGCTGACACTTTGTGCGACTGCTTTAATATTTTTATTTCATCTACGTCATCAAACAACGATATCTATTTCTCTTCGATTACAAAACATACATTTCCTAAACGGGGCAACTATCGTTTATTGAGAGGAGAAGCACAATTATAAGACTTAAAAGTGCATGATTATCAGGAATTTTTTTAGAGGGGAGACTAAGTTTTTTGAAATTTGGTATTCAGTTATACATATCTCAAACTAGGGAAACATATCTTTTTTATTTCATCGTTTTTTTGGCACTTCCCTGTGAGAAAAAATCTGCGGGTGTTCTACTCTTTGCATCTATCTGCAAAAAACCGATTGAAAAAATTCATACTAATATTTATAGTTTTTATGTAATTCTAGAAAAGGGGAAAAGAATTGAAAAGGGGAAACTATATGCCTTTAAATATACAAATTTATATTTTAATGTTTTTTTTTGTATGTTTTGCTATAAAAAAGTATTTTTCGTTGAGTGATTTTGCAAAACAGTTACATTGCTGTAGAAAATAATAAGTACATACAGTTGTTAATAAAGTTTCATTAAAATCCGTTAAATAGTTTTTAAGTGAGAATTTCCGCAATTTTCAGAAATATTGTTTTGAGGGAAGCGCGGTAAGTTTTTCGAAAATGAAAAATTACTGATATTTATATCTTACTATCTATTCCACCTATTAAGCTATTCCAAGAACATATAATACTCTTTCAGCTACCTCACAGGATTTGTTTTGTCTGATTAATTCCTCTCTGTACACTGTACGAACCTTCTGGGTGAATAAAATGTGGCGTCACTTTTGTCGAAACAGCTAATGCTCTAGCTAACGTTGATATTGTTAGCGTATTTCTTACATTATTATTCCTAGCTCCTGCATACTTTCTGAAATAGAAGTATATCCTCATTGAAGAGTACTGCAGTTATATACGATGCTTTATTCGACTATTTTTAATCTAGAATTCAGGTGTTTTGAAATTAATCGCTTAGAAGGTAGAATTAATATCTTGAAATAACTTATTTTTCATCTCTGAAATAACTTATTTTTCCATAAATATTTATAAACCAGAAGAAGATATTTAGGAACTATTGAATTGCTACTACTTGTACCAGCTGTGTTCGCCTGCCGGGCAGTATTCATGCTATCCATTTTCATTCATAGAGCATAAATGTTAATAAATAATAATATATTATTTTCATACACTCTAGACTATTAACATTTCTTTGGATATCTAAAGCATGGCAAATGCACCTTTTTTTTATCAAAGTATCTGCCGGTTCGCCTTTTCCACAGGATCTATGCGTTTTCTTAACATTTCGAAGCCAAATGCCCATTCTCTTCTAGACGTGACCGACACACTCATGTTCTTACTTCTTATTATTATACACCATACGGATTTTCATTTAAAATATCTGCTGCTTATCGCAGAACCTCGATGTCACTCGACAGTGTTACGCCCAGAAGCTATAACTTTTTTAAGTTTCCAAAATTCATTTTAAAACGTTGGAGTCCAATTTTTAGATAATTATTTATTCATTTTATCCTTCTGTGTAAAACAACAGTTATAAGAGGATATTGAATAGGTTCATATTGCACAGGTAAAGAAAGACTTAAAGCTACAGTACAGAGTTGGAAAAAAAGATTTTCGGGACGATGTAGCGACAGAATGAGTACTCTCCGCATATTTCATCATATTTCCGTACTTAACATTGCAGTAGACAAGCTCTGATATAGTTGCAGGATTCTCGTATTTACGTGTTACATGTTTTATGACCTGTCGTGGACAAAATTGTGGACATGGAGTTTCTATGGTATTTAAATTGATACTTTATTAAAATGTACAGTTTATCTCCAAGAACAGAAGCAAATGAGAATATCTTTCCATTTTGTAAATGGCTAACTGAATTTTACGACTACGCTAACAGTTGCATATTCAATATATCTTTCTCGCCCTCTTTACGTCATATTTGTTTTCTTCATCACGTGACGAATTAATACGTATGTCTATTTTCATAAATAGCATGATAATGCCACAACTATTTGCAAAAAGAGACGTTCTGTTTTATGTGCGTCAATTAGACTCGCATTCCATCCACGAGACTTCTTTCTAGCTGGGCACAATATTTGTCCCATCTTATGTTCTCATAGCGAACAATAGTTTAATATTCTAATGATTTTGTTAGGTAATTAGTGAGGTATGATGTGAGGTTACGTGGTATGATTTTAAACCCTCTCCTCTAATCTTTTTTATAACGCATGCCTCTAGCATTATGCCATTATGATATATGCTTGACAATAACGAGAGCTAATTATGCTTAACTAAACTGGACAAGAGCTTTACTTTATGCAACATGGGTAGATATTTAATAGGAAAATATTTCGAAACTCCTGGAACTTTTAATGGCATTTTAGTTATTGATAGTGGATGTAATGCCGCAATTGTAGGATTTACATATAATCGTATTTATTTATATATAATTTAATATAATAATAATAAGCATACTTTTTTGTTGTACTTTCGTGTCACATACATCGTTTGCATCAAAAGAGGATGTAGAATAAGCTTGTACCACGTTTTCCGAAATAGTATAATCTCGGCAGTACCTGCTTACTTAGCTTTTCAGTCACTCGTTTCAGCTTCTTAGCCTTCTCAACTTCTCAACTAGTGAAGAAGAATATTGTACAGATAGTAGAATCTTACCCGTTGTACGTCACAAGTGTCCTTGCATGATTCTTTAAACTACACTTGGAACTGCTGAATTAGCATTTCGCTCTGCGTATCAGTGAACAAAAAAAATTTGAAAATGCGTGCTACCATGCTGACTACAGCACAGGATTGTTTTCTCACGCGTGAAAATCTGCGACAACTTTGTCTGGTTTAATTTAATAATTAAATAATTATGTTTTATAGTTCTTTGTTTAAGTGAGTACACTTTTATTTTTCTACTCTGCGCTTTAGATTAATGTTTTTTTTTAATAGCCATTTTGTCCTTTATGTTGTGGATTGGAATAAAATACTAGCGCACAATAGACGATTCACAGAAACGTGACAGTCATTTTAGTAGTATTTGCCAGCGGCGGTCGTGTTGGTATTACGTTTATTATTATTATTATTGCTTATTATATTTGATAAGAAATGGTTTTCCACTTTTAGTGACAAAAAGGTACGTAACGTGTTCGCCTTTATTATGAAATAACTTTTGATTTATTTATTTTTTTTCTCCAAAATTACACGGTTACCGTAGGTTTAAGACATTGTATACATGTGCTTGAGTTATGAAGATTGTAATTAAGATTCGATCTTTTTCATAGAAAAAAAAAATTTTTTTTGTTATTAACGTCAATTATTAATTATATATAATATTTATTAGATAATGTTTTATATAGTATGAACTCTAGAAATGCACGGGAAAAAATAACTCTGAAGTCTCTTTTAGTACTTTTGATTTTAACTTTAAATACCTTTTAAATTTTTAGACCATGTATATTAATCACATTTTAGCTCGCTACATGCGTCAAATTGTCGTTACAACTGTTGTTTCAACTGATTATACGAGTTAATTGCAAGTGGACGGTGTGCATTCATTGAAGGTTATCAATAGGTTTCAACGCGTCTGCAAATTTGTCTGCATTTCCGATAAATACATGACAATACCTTCCGCATATTCCAGGCAAAGTCAGTTTCTCCGTGTTTGGGGTAGAATAAATTTAATTATCTCAGGTGATTTTTCTGGTATTTGACCTTTGGTACCGGTAGTCATTTATTCTAGGATCGCTGTTTTAAAAATGCTTTCAAACCACCAAAGCTGGGATGTACACACCGCATCAAAAATTTTCCAGAAGCAGGGTGCGAAACTTGTGCTACGAATTTTCAGCGCGAAAAGTGGAGATATAAGACGTTACTGCTATTGTAGCACTTATCCCGTTCGTTTGACAAACGTATTCGCTTTCAAAAATCGCCGTACGTCTCAAAATTTATCTAAGAGTTTTTCAAAAATAAACATCGATGTAGTTGCAAAGGTATTGCAAATTATAACTTATTCCTTTGCAGTTGCCTAGCGTAATGTGGTATACTCCGTCATTGCAAAATTATGGAGCTTGGAAAATACTTTTCTCCGGCGCTGTGCTTTGCCCTATTATACATCTTTATCTTCAATATTTATGTTTTCCGATGAATGAAAATCGTGACAAGTGCTTAGACGAGAACTTTGCGAGTAATAAATCAAAACATTTTAAGTAAACGCAGCGTAGGTAACAAGGAGTCTTAAAATTTTGTATAATTTGACCAAGGCGGAAGATATAACTACTGGTTGTAAAGGATTTGAGAAATAACGTTCCAAATGAAAACGCCGGTTTAGATTAAAATAATAAAGAAGCGAATACTATGTACACGCACATAAATAATTAGTATATTTTCTAAAAACTATACTAAACTTGTCGAGCTTTCTACATAAATTAATGACAAGACTTTGCCCTTAGTGCGTGTATTTATGCTTGTCTACTTTAAGGACAAAGTAAAAACATTATTTTGTTATATTTTTTTAACGAGTGATTATTGTTGTTCTTGGTACTGATTTATTAATGATTTACAACAATGATTGTGTGCTGTAATATGGAAAAGAGGAACAAAGATAACGTCAATAAGACAAAAATGTACGTGGTCGTCAATACGTGCAATAAAAGTAAAACATCTGTATGGATGCGCGAAGGAAAGCAGATTGTATAATTAATGAAGAAGTGAAACAGTTAGGTTGTGATAGCCAAAATGATTTATTTTAAATGAATAGTTAAACAAAGTAATTATTTAACTGCGGCAAACTTATTAGTACGTTCTCTAATTTGTTGAAAAAAGTGGCACAAGTAAACTGCATCTTTATTAACCACAAAACACTTCTGCATGTAATTCAACTGAGATGTTACTTTCTCTGATATTTCAGTAATGTTATTTTTCAATTTATGTAATGTCTGAAGTAAGCGGAACTAACCGTTCCTAATAGCATTTAATGTCAAGAACCTCGTACATTTTTCTAATTGTTTTAGCACAGATAATAACTTTGGTCTACACTGTGCTCAATATCAATATGCGAGGAAATAAGGCTCACCGACATTAAATTCAATTGAGCAAGGTCAGCCGGGCTATTTGGGTATACGAATTCATTTGACGTGGAAAAGGTGGAAATGGGGTCGCAACTCGGGGATAAATGCAGTACTTTTTACATTACTTAAATCAATTTTAAGACATTCTATACAGTGTGGCTGCCTGCCAACGGCCACTACACGCGCGCATGCGCCAGCCGCACGTCCGGAACCGTTGAGCGCGCACCAGATATACCAAACAACACAGGCAGAGCTACGGTGGTGTAGTGGACAGAAGCTCGGACTTCCACGGAAGAGACCCCTGTTTGAACCTCGCCCATCACCTCTAGTTTTTCAATGTGATGTATATATTGCAGCATTGACGGTTCGAAATCCACTTTAAACAGTGGGGGGTCCTAGGCCAAATGACCTTAGTAGTCGGTGCTGAAAGTGAATTAAAAAAAAAAGAACACGGGAACGTCGCTGGGCGCCGCAGCCGAAGACCAGCCTTTCCGAAGGAGAAATTAAGTCCATCAAGGAATAAAAAGGCAGCCGAAAGACCGAATAAACGAGAATCGATCTGGTTAGTTGCGGAGCAACGAGCGATAATATACACCGAACGACAGTGAAGAGCAGCATCTGAGCCGCGACGATTGGGCCACCGCGTCCCAGCAGCGGTACGATGCTGAGAACAACGGTTAATCTTTTGCGCTCGAAAGGCGACTGTCGGTAGCCATGGCGTTTCACGCAGCAATTCGACTGGCGAGTTAAAGCCTTGTCTTCGTTCACGTTAGATTTTCTCGAACTTCCAAGCGCAGTGTACCTATACTTCGGAAAAAATTAATAACTAAGCAGAAGAATGAATGGCTCGAAGATCGAACAACTATCTCGAATTGCCATTCAACTCCAGCGAAATAGTTGTCGAGTGCAATGGGTTAAGTCCACACCGCATAACACCGACGAGGAGACCAATCAAATGACGATCCTCAGCACCTCACATCGTCTACAGAGAGCGTCAGCCTCGCAAGAGCGCCCTCTGCAGGACCACATAAAATAATACAACTCCGTATCTTGCGAAACAATTTCAACGAATAAAAATCTCTCCATATTACACCGCATTTTATCTCATGCATCTCATATAAACGCAGACTGTCATTGTCCTAAAACAGGGAAATATCCCTCTATGGACAGTAATTGATTATATTGATACACAAGTACTTGTAAATAATTTTTGAACTACAGACGGTTAGAAATCTCACTCACAAAACCAAACAGATTATTAAATAACTTGTTAAATACAAGTACTATGTTTATATGGTGTGTCTTTTTATCTTATTTAGTATTTTTACTTGCCGTTAAAGGTATTAACCCAGCAGTGTACTCCTTAAATACTCCTTAAACACAGATCCTTTTCATAGCCTGAATCTTCGTTAATGTAAACTATCTAGAGCGTGTTACAACCAGACTGTGAATTGGAGACATCGATAAACCCGAAATTCAGTTTGATAAGTTATTAGATCCATGCGTAAAATTGTAGATGAGAAAAAACTCCAAATGAGGAAATTGTTGATGTTTAGAGAAAAATAAGCATACGTATCCCTCTTTCTCGCGTATTCACAATCAACCTTTAACCCAGCGAAGGCCGTGGTGTATCGTTGTTGGGATGAAAGTCACTGGATATCAATGTTGCGTGATCTGTCCCATGAGCAACTGCTGCTCTCAGATATGGTGGCGTTCCTAAAGGCAGGTCACCTCGCTATACGAAGTTTTTTGAGAGCGACCAATAGGGTCGTTTCCCCGGATCCTGAGTCAAGCATCGAAAATTGAACACTCGCGATATGACAAACAACGTGTATACTTACAAATGCCCTTGATGTATACACTGTGCAGTCCTTTGCTGCAATGATTACAAATTATGCGTGATCTTCACACAGGCTCACTATCTTTTCTACTGCATACAACACAAACTTTTTTCCTTTTTCCAGGAAAATTATGAATACCTGAGGCCATATTGCTCGATGTTTCGCCCAATGATCTTTTCAGATTCATCTTCTTTTCTGCTATCCATCCACTCTGTAGTTATCGATCGAATGATATTACTAATGAATTCGAGTTGGGTCATAACTTTTCTTTTTGTATTCATTTGGTACAAGAAATATGCATTTAAAAACTATATATTTACATCACTATATTCTACGAGCACATCAACATCTTGGTGTACATAATTATTCATCACTATCAACATCTTCTTCATTTACCTAATTGTAACCCGTCAATAAGTCTAACCATTTCTGTGTCATTCATGACGGTGTACTTTTTATAAAAAGGTAGCAACAAAATTTCCAAAATTCTCTGCTGCTAATTATCATTCTGTCAGAAAGGTGACGGTTTACGAACGTTGATCGATAAGAAATGTTCTTTAGAAAGGCCGAGGAAAGACTGAAAAAAAAATTATAGTCTTGCTATATCGATGCAACTTTGTTTCCTGAAAAATGACCTTTCTGTCCTAATAGCTATCAATATGTTGCGATTACGGTCCCAAGAATTTGATCCGTGTGGAGTTTCTACCTTATCACTCCAGGATATACGCAATCTCGGCACCAACCAGCATAGAATATAACAAAAAGTTGAACCCAAAAACAAGTATTTAAATTCTTTTGCAATGAAATTTATAACATTGCAATGAAACAATAACATTTATAATGTTTTATAAATTTATTTTATTGTGATAGAACAAAAGCAAAAAGTAAACAACACTGAAGCGGATTACCACATAACAAAACGTATATTTTTCTACCATAAACCTCCAAACATAACCCCTTTTCTATACGCACCGCGTCCCTTCGCTCACTTATCTCGATCGTCTCGTCTTTTTTCGAGTGGTCTCCAAAACTCTCTACCTCCTATCGGCCGGCGCTCTTATTAATTTATGCAACCCCGTACCTATTGGCCATATTCTCCTCACACCTCGGCCATCCTAAGTATTACTAATAATTGTCCCAATTAATGTACAATCGTATTTTCCCTATTTTAATTTTGCGTTAACAATAACACAAAAGTGACCCAAATACAATGGCAACAACAAGACTGATAATAACATTAATAATACTAAGAATAGAACTACAAGTAACGTAATTACAATGGTAAAGGTTAACAGTTAAATAAAAGCAGCTTAAATAATACATAATATATTACTTAAACAAACAGATAGCACAGTTAATTATAAAGAAGTAACTGTTGTGAAATAATAAGCACCTAGTCTTCCGTCTACCTAGCAGAGTCTAACCACGGACGCATATTTGCGGCTGCCCACGTTCCCTAATACGCCATTCGCGACATTTGAAACCCCTCGTCGTTTCTTAATAGATTAATTATTTCGTGAGGTCCTTTAAATATTAGTACTAATATTGGTGCAAATTCCACTAGACGACGCAAGGACAAGCCACTTATCAGGTTAGCGCGTGCCTAAAGACATATCGCGCTCAGAAATGCTGGGAAAACACTACACCACGCAAGGAAGATAGGGGAAAGAGAAAAATGAGGTGGAAGAAGGGCAATGAAAAGTGGGGTTTTGGGATGTGGCGGAGCTGAAGGAGAAGGATAAAGGTTTTGGGAAGGGCTGAATGGATAGAGCATAAGGAGGGGTGGGAGGTAGAAGGAGAGTAGAGGTGGAGAGAGGGGTATGGGATGAAGACAGGGGGGAGGAGGGAAGTAGCTGGGGTGGGAGAAGGTTGAGAGAACGGTGAAGGAAGCGATGATGAACGTAGGAGAAGTGATGGAGGGGTATGAAACGTGGGGAGCTCAAAGGGGGATGATACGCTTGGGAGTGCAGAAAGAAGAAAGAGGCAAGAGAGGCACTAAAAGACTGGAGAAAGGAAGGGGAAGAAGGAAGTGAGTACAAGAGGAAAAGGAGGGGAAATAGAAAAGGGGTGGTGGCCGGAATTGTCATAAACGACTCGAGTGTTTATTTCAGGGAGGTGCTGGGTGGGATAGCGGAAAGGGAGAGGGAAGAGTGGGAGAGGGGGGAAGAAGAAAAGGAGATAAGCGATAAGGAATTTCAAGAGATAATAAAAAACAATTAAGGGCAGGAAGACTGGGGTGGGGGTCACGTCAAGAAGTTCGGGGGTGAGGAAGTGTTGGAATGGCTGGAAAGATTCTGTAACAGGGTATGGAAGAGAAAGGAGTGGTCTGAGAGGTGGAAGGAAGGGATAGTAGTTCCGGTGAAGAAGAGGGAAGGAAAGGTGATAGGGGAATATAGGGGGGGTGATAGTGATGTCGACTTTACACAAGGTGTACGCAGGGATGCTTGCGAAGAGGCTGAATCAAGAGATGGAGGGGAAAGAGATTATACCCGAGAATCAGGAAAGTTTTAAGGCGGGAAGGGGGACAATAGAAATTTATATGTGCTTAAATATGCTTGGCGAATCGGCAGTTGGAAAAAAAGAGCAGGAAATTAGTAGTCTTTGCGATGGACCTGAAGACCGCCTTTGACTCGGTGGACAGGAGATACTAATGGAGATGTTGAAGAAGAGGGGAGTTACAGGACGGTGGCTGTGATGCGGAACATATGCAGGATAGACAAGAGAAGGTTAATAAGTTGATATGGACGGTATTTACGGATTAGGTACTTAAGATGGGTGCTAGGGGTACAAAGGGAAATGCCGAAATACATATTAAGGGAGAAGATGAAGAGGGAAAGATTGGAGATAAGAGAAGCACTAAAGGGGTGGGGATTTAAAAAATGGTTAATGGTAAGGCGGAAAGGGGAGTCGGTTAGAAAATGCTGGGCGGAGATGAGAGAAAAGGGGTGGAAGGAGAAGGTCGAGTCAGGATGGGAGGAGAAAAGAAAGGACAGAATAGAAATTGTGGGGGGGGGGGGGTTGAGGAAATGCAAAAGAGAAAAGAAGTGAAGAGATGGCAGGAAACGGGCAGAGAGAAGACGGGGAAGAGGATAAAGGAGGTGCGATACAACAAGTGGTACAAGGAAGTTAAAGTGGAAGGAGTGCCGGGGTACGTAAAGAAAGGGCGCAGAGATAATAGGTGGAGGAGAGTTATAAGATGAAGAATGGGGAACGAGAGAAGAAAGGGAAGGTACTAAAAAGAAGTAGAAATGGGAAAATGCGGGATATGTGGGGAAGTAGAGGAGACATGGGTGTGCGTTTGGATGGGAGGATGCGAAGTAGAGCGGAAGGAAGAAAAAACTGGCTGAAGTCTGGTGGTGAGGATAATACTGGGGTATGAGGGTGAAGGTGAAGGGTGAATAAGAGAGGTGAAGAGAAGTAGCGGAGAAGGGGTGAGAGAAAGAGTATATGGGAGAGATGTTATAAAAGATGCGAAAGGAAACGGGCGTCCAAGAAGTGAGTAGAGAGAGAGGAACACGGGATGAACGCGCGCTAAGAGGGTTGGCGACTAATCGGAGGGAAAGAAGAGGAGCGATAGGTAGGCAGTAGTGTGATAGAAATGTAAATTAGAAATCTAAGTTAGTATAAGCGGAGAATAAGGTGACGAGGAAGAAGGCAGATAAGAAAAATAATTGTAGAAATCTAAAAGGGAAAATATATGCGTACATGCATAGGAGAAGGGCTCAAGGAGTAATGAAAAAGAGGAAAACGAGCATCATCGCGCGAGCCACACTGTCATCGACATCGATCAATCTATATTTCATGAATTTCTATCATTAAAAAACCACATAATTGTACACACAACCACAATTATCACAACGAGCCATAATTGGAATTAGCAACCACATGCCAACAGTATCAGGCACTTGATCTGGTAATCACAGTGTTGAAATAATTATGTGACGAATGATATGCAATTAAATATCAAATGGGTGGTCATCAATCTCGTGGCAATGAATCTGATTTTAATTAGTCAGACAAGAGGTATAAGCGATCATCCATTCCTCCACCTGTGTTAACAACGCAGATGAGCAGATCAAAAATCTTCAGGAATTGGTAGAAGAATTTCAGCGTGAAAACGCGCATTGTTGTGCAACAGCTGCTAATGCGCGCAATCAACGATTGCTGATGCCCCTATTTGATCTCCGTAAGAAATTCGTTTAAGGAAGATCTTACCATCAAACGGTGGGTGGAATGTGTCGACGACATAATGCATTTCTATAATTGGAACGGTGCAACTACCATACATTTGATTACTAGTCGATTACAAGCTGATGTCAGAATTGGGAATAATACGGTGAGGCCTTTCACTATGACGTGGAACTATACGAGAGCGGAATTTATCAGCCAGTTCCGTCTGCTCCTGTTTTTTGTGGATGGTCATACGTCGATGGTCGCAGACGTCGCGGTTCTCCTCGCGGATATCCGAACTGCTTTTCGAGTCGAGATATCGCTTCGGGAAGATGGAAGCCCGACGAAATTCAAGCATGAATTGACACCACTAGTTGGGGTGTCAATGGAATCTGCCTTTTTTCGGTATAACATTTGGGTTTGCTACACCTTGTTTCACGGATCGAGATGTTCGAGAATGTTGAGTAGAGTTCACCGCGTGTTGTAAATACACGATGGTCGTGATATGTAAGAGTGAATGAGCTAATCATCTCGCTTTGCTGCTCGGTTAGTGTTATGATAGAAGTGTTTTGCTGAGTGTCTTTCGCGGAGCGTTGCTGACTTTAGACTGATGCTTTTGAGACGCTTTGATGTTCAAGAGGGTGCAGCCGGGTCTCCTCGGGCGGAGTTTTAGAGATATTTTCGTTATTACGTGCCTCCTATTGGTTTTTGAAAGTATCTGTACGGCCTCTTTACGGTGATTGGTCGGCCGCATTTTTAGACAAGATGCAGCCCTGCCGGTTGCCAAATTATCCTTCGTTGATCGTTTTTGAAAGTCGAACGTGACTCAAAACAATAGGAGGACACGTGTGCTGTAGATAGACGAGAGTCGCGTCTAATTTGGAGGAACACCAGATGTTTTATTGCCTAAATACCTCTGAAGCTAAGCAGAGGCCCGATGCATAAAGAATAGAGCGGTCACTTCGGTACCGTTCGACCCTTGAAAAACACGATGATAAACCTTTGGGTTTCTTGTTTGACTTTGCCTATTGTTGCGCCCAACACCGTCCATGAATATCTTTTGCAAAATTTGCTAAAAGAAACAGTTTTGTATGAGACTGCGTTGCGACAAAATTTAAGAGACGAAATTTAAGGTTTCACTAAAGCGAGCAAGTTTCAGTTCTTACGTATGGCAATGACGGACGAGTATTTCATTGATGTTGTGATCGAGAGGATGACCAATGCAGGTAGTGCGAGAACCGTACGTTCGTCGCAGCTCCGTTAATCGAATGCTTTGTACGTATTTATAAAAACCCTGGACACTGTCTGGGCGCCAATACGAGGTCGAATCGCAAGAAATCTAGTGGCAGCAAAGAAAATATTCACGGGTCAAAATTCACCGACTAAATGATTCCGTCGGCATGCGTCGGACGAGAGAGATAGAAACAATCAGTAAAACAGCTCACATGCTTCAATTGCTGTAAGGTTGGGCACAATACTCAGCATTGTTACAAAGCACGATTAGAATGCAGATAATATCATAAATTAAGGCATTTACGTAAATCGTGTGTAAATGCAAGGGGCATTCGGAATATTCCTTCCTCCGTAAATTTGGATGCCAATATCTACGACTTAGCGATGCAAATAAATGGTCGAAAGATCAAAACACTAATGGATACCAGGAATTCCTGCCCGATCTTTTAGCGGTTTATTGCAATTAAATCCACTCCGCAGTTTTATGATTTCACAAATCAAACGATGGAGTTCACTTTGACGATTCAACGTGTGACCACCAGGATAAACGGGCTGGCAGTACCACGTGATTGCGTTAAACGAGGTGTGATCATTGGAAGAGACATTCTTAATCAAAATCACGTTGCAACAGCCAAGAGCAGTAATAAGCTGATATTTCAGTTTTATAGTTTATCCATAGGAAGGATATTGGAGGTGAATTTATACGAGGCCGAGAGGTCGGCATTAGATTTGGAGCGATCGGCAACAACATGCAAAGATATGTGATTTTACTACAAGAGCTTAATGACAGAATATCCTGGACCTTGAGAGACGTCGGCTGCACTGATGCTGTGTCAATGACTATTAACTACATGACTGAGGTTCCAGTTGTGCACTACCCATATCGAATGGCGGAATCGGAGGAAAGGATAGTCAAAGTCATGATTGAAGTACTACTTGCAAAGAGTATCATTCAACATTTGTGCCCGCCGTATACAAGCCCCATGCTATTGGTTAAAAAGACAGACGAACAAAGAATGTGCATACAGTATCGTTAGTAGAACGCGATTACAATCAGAGATCGATAACCACAGCCCATGATCGAAGATTAAATCAACACTCCAGGTTGATGTGTCTATTTCGAATTTCTCCGCACGCTATTTGGATTGGTGAACACTCTTTTACACACTTTTACAGAGACTTGTGGATGCAGTATTGGGACCGTTGAAGGAGGCGATTATCTACCCCTATTCAGATGATATTATCATTCCTTTCAAAACAATACAAAATGGGCTGGAACACTTGCAAATAATTTTATAAAATCTGAGGATGCGCAACCTCACTGCCAAATTAAAAAAGTACGCCTTTTTCAAAATCAGTATCAAAAAGTTCCTTGGTCTTGCCAGCTATTTCAACAACTTTATTGAGGAATATCTACAGTACTTGAATCGCTAACTAGGTTTACACCACCAAATATGGAAATGGTCAGGGAAACTCGAAATGAGATCTTGGGCAGTTACAGAAAGTTGAGCGGTTGAACCCGTGTTAGCTATTTTCGGCCCGGAACTATTGACAAGGTTATACACGGATGCAAGCTCCATGAGCATCAAAACAATACTAATGCAAAAAGGAAAGGACGGTTAACTGTTAGCCTATTTCTCAAAGCAGATCATCACCGATCAGCGACACTATCATGCATATGAATTGGTGACCATGGCTCTCGTGTTTACACTGCGGCATTTTCGAGTACATCTGTTAGGTATTACTTCTCTAAGCGCGACTTGTTGCTTCATACGGAGCGCCGGTAGCTAGAAATTCAGTACTCCTTTGAAGTAAACTACCGACCGCGACTTAAAATGTCTCATGGGACACATTGAGCCGCAATCATTTGTCCATAGGACTCGAGGTAAATCATATAGATTTAAAATAAAGAGACTGGATATTGGCCGCTGAACTACAAGATGAGTAGATACAGTGCATAGTATACGAATAAACATTTCTATCATTAATATATTTCAAGCCGCGTGGGGTGTATGCATCCCGCGCTAAATTTTCCATTCAGGCTATTTACAATTTTCTTTGCAAAACGAAGAATTAAAGAAGAATTGTTCCCTATCAATTTAAAAAATCATAGATTGTACAAAACTCATAAAGAAGTAACAAAAATCGGTACGGCACGGAACGTGTTAAACAACCGACGCCATCTTTTTCGTCTTTTCTTATAAAAACATATTTTGTTACTGCTACTCGAATATTTAACTTGCCATATAGTGCAAAAGTGATTGTTCTGTTAATGAATTGTAACGAAAATGCAATAGTTATCGAAGTACTTTGTACAATTCCAAAACTGCTGTTAAAAAAATACAAAAAAACACGAGGGTAGTACACAAACGACACCAATAGTTGAGGGAGATTAAAAGTGTCAAATTATACTTATAGAAGACAATTTTATTGATTTTTATGATTTCTTACGTGCGTCAATTTGGTTGAAGAAGACGGATAATGGGAAGAAGAAACATTTTTATTTATCGTCTGGTCGTTTAAAGTGTATCGATAAATTAGCTCATGCTCTTAAAGGAATATTTGTGACCCTTGAGAGGCCTCTACGTGTCATTATTTAAAAAATAAAATCGGGCATCTTGAAGTCTAACGATAAGTATAATCTAAAAAAGTATCCTTTGTCCGCGTTGCATGCATAACAGATTTAAAAAGGCGTGAAGTTACTGTCGATTTTTTCTAGTAGAGGGAATAGCACAATTCTCACAGTAAGTACTAAAGGCTTTAGGACGCGGGCAAAGCACTCTGACTTTGTAATCTTGCGACGCTGTCACTGTCATTCCATTCATCAATTTTCCGTCCTTTTTTCCTTTTTAAATCCATTTTGGGCGCCGACTACTAAGGTCATTTGGCCTAGGACCTATTGTTTAATCCATTACTAGCCACAATTCGGTGGAAGTGCTTTCGATTCATTTTTCAATCAATATATTATCTACACATATTGATTGAAAAAATTGACGAATTCACTTTCACAGAATCCGCGTGGAGACATGCACCGTTAATTTAGACCAGGTCTCATTGTAACACTTACGTGTAACTCGGAGTGACGCATTTCCAATATTTTTATGTCGCTTTAAAATTGCGTCCCATATATGGGACAATGACGGGTATTGGGTTAGGGTGGGTACCGAACCAGCAGAGTTACAGTACACATATCACAGGGAAAAACCATCAGCGATGGGCGCGATTCGAACCTGAATCTCCCACATGGAAGTCTGAGTCTCTATCCACTACACCACCGTAGCTCTTCCGTCCTATCTTGATTATAAATAATTAGACTTATTCATACAAATGCTACATTTACACGGAGTATCTTCTTACCTTATGTAATATATTTACGTGCAATCAAAAGTATTACCCTGAGGGTGTGGTAATCTGCCTGCGTACTTGGGTAATGAAAGTATATCCCAAAATTTAGACAAGATTTGCATTTTGCAATATTTGTGCAAAAAAGTGGTGCCAACAAAAAAAAAGACAACGTAACAATTGATAGTTCAGAGTTAGTACAAATGGGTCGCTACACAAAAGAACACGTTTTCATGATTGAGTAATACTTTCAAAATAAAGAAGGTTTGGTTAAAAATAATCAGGTCCATTTTCATCTTGATGCTTGCTTAATCGACAAAATTTTTCGCACTTGGATATCAGAAAATCCACATATGACTGTTGAGAAAGAAATGCATCCACGGCGTATCAGTGTTTGGTGCAGATTTTGGGCTGGATACATCATCGGTACATTCTTCTCCGAAAATGCGTCTGGTCAAGCAATAACAGTTACTGGTGTTCGCTATCGGGACATGATAATTCAGTTTTTTGTATCTAAATTGCAAGATATGGATGTGGACGACACGTGGTTTCAACAAGACAGTGCTACATGTCATACAGAAACAATTCAATTACTGCGCGAGTCATTACACTGATCGTGTAATTTCCCGCTTTGGTGCTCAGAATTGGCCGCCCAGATCATGCGATTTAACGCCATAAGACTTTTTTTAGTGGGGTTTTATAAAGTCTAAGTTTGAAACCAACAAGCACACGACAACCCACGTCTCGAACGATAAAATCGAGCACTGTATCAACAAAATATAGCGGCAAGCTTTAACAAGAGTGTGGGTACGTGCGAGCAAATTAGTAGACGCTATTTACCCGATATGCTATTCCATATATAACTTTATACTGTATACTATATGAATCAATGAAACCTTTTTTCAATTATAATCAATTACAATTTTTAATTATAAATCTATTTTTTCCATCAAAACTACTTGGGTGAATTTGCGACACCCTTTATAAGCTGAAGATAGATTGTTAGTTTCTGGACATCTTGAAAGATGTGGGATGAAGCAATTTGACTGCGTACCAGCGAAATTGGCTAAGTTCTTGTCTAATTTGGTGCATTTTAATACCTTGCATAAAATTCGAATTGATAGAAAACTCTTATACAGCATTAGATATTTGAATAAAAGCATTTTGCCACAAAAGAGCTTCTTATTCATTTAAAACTTACAAAATATGTTAATCAAAATAAAAACCACCTAAAAGAAGATATGGGGAGCCCATTCAAAGTATCCCTACCTAAAAACAATAAATTTAACATGTAGGAATAGATGTTTTACAATAGAAAGAACAATAAAATGCAGATAAAATCTGATAAAACGGTCACCTTCTTTTCTCGGTGTTATCGTACTTCGGTATAAAAATCAGTTTATAAGAATGAAGCACCATTACGCGTATTCAAATTTTCTCACACATGAAAAGCCGAAATATAGCCTCGAAATATTTGTGGCAAAGATAGCAAGCTCGATATCGTCACGGACTATCCGCGACTGTCGAATTTATGTCGCGGTCTCGAGTTTTCCCGATTTATTTTCCAAGATTTTTAAATAAAGAAATTTACGGTTTCGAGTCAAGCGTGTCTACGCGACACTCCCCTGGGATGAGGCAAATTGACTATTGATTTTGGGCGAATTTTGGAAGTTAAAGAAGGGTATCAACGAAACCTTCTTTCGCAATAAAGACTTTTATTGTTTTCTCTAATTTACTATAAAAGTTCTTAACCTTTGAGTTCCGTCCACCGTGTATTTTACGTTTAAATTGTTTACTCATCAAACCGATCGATCGCTTGGGGTCCGCCGATACGCAAATTTAATGCGCCTCAAGCTTTCCGAAAATGATGTAGATCCGGACGAATCGTGGTCCTCGACGATTTTCCAATAGGCAAATGAATGCGTCTTGGATCCTCCATCTAGCCCCGATAAAAAAACCGAAGATGCGGGTTGGAAATTTCAGACAGTCCGGAGCTTTCGACCGCAAATTTAATGCGCGTTAAGATCGCTCAGGGTGTTTTGAAATTCTTAATCCCTCGGATTCTTCAGAACACCGATACGCAAATTTAATGCGCTTCAGAACATTCACGAGAATCATAAGCTTCGGGGTATTCCCAAACTATCGATACGCAAATTTAATGCGCCTCAAATGTTTTAGGAATATCTTGAATTTCGGTAGCTCGCGGAGAGAACTCGTAAGGGAATTTTAGTGTTAGGTTAATTCTTACTTATGTTTGGATCAGGGAGATGGAGAAAAACTCTGAGAACTAACGGCCGACCGAGTCGAAATTTTACTAGTAATAATAAGTTTCCCGTATATATATTGTTAGAAAACTACCCCTTCCTAGCGGAAAAATGGAGGGTAAGCCCACCGCCTGCACGTGCATTTGTTACTCGTGCATTTGATTCCTATCTGGCGGTGGGTCCTTGGCTCCTCGACGCCAAAAAAATATACTGTACTTTTAGGGAAAATTAGGGTGCCTTGGTGGTCCCTTGTCCTCGAGATTTTATTTTACGATTTTGAACATTTGGCTCTCTTTACTTATTTATTTCCTTCTCTCGATTTCTCTTTTCCACAAGCATAGGGCCGGCGTGCGTAACAATATTCAGGCATTTAAATACTGAGATAATTGAAGTCACTCAATGTACTTTTATTGTCTATTGAAGAATTCCCTTCCGGCATTGGCTGGATTATGCAGATTTTATAATACCGGATTACTGATGCGATAAAGATAACATCATCAATGTATCTCCACAAATAATTTCAGTCTCCGAGCAAAAGAAACCGACATGAATAGTAAAGATAATGTTCCGCCAAGGAAATCAATGTAAATAGCCTTAAAATTGGAATAACATCTTACGGAGCTTCGATCCGATTCCGTATCTCTCGCCTTCCTTATGTCTGGCTTTACGCGAAGGACACAAGTGCGCCGAAGTGTGGACAGCTGTTTATGGGAGCCGAGAAACTATTAACGAGATTGCCGTTTAGGATATTATTTAGTCAGTTGCATCCGTTTGTACGGGACTATCGGGGTAAGGCGGAACCATTGTAACGTCCAAACGATGTCATTTCTTTTTTACGGCGTGACGATTATAACATACGTAAGGCGCCGCCAAATAATTTTTGATACGTATTTAACTTCTTACTTCACAATTTACAAATGTTTGTACGCTACTACTCACATTAACACGTTGAACAACACCTCTTCCAATCTACTTGTACGCAGTATTATTAGTAAAAATTGAAGTTTCAATCAAAGGGTCGACGGTCTTTTGAACTAGACTTATTTGTTTGATTCTATAAGAATTGTAAGCTCAAAAAATGTTTTCAAGTCAATTTTGCTGATATCAAATTTGTCGCGGGTGACTCTCTGCAGTAGAATTGGACTTTGATAAAAAGCAAGGTCGGAATTACGATGGTATAATGAGTAGAGATTTAGACTTTCACATAAAAGATCAGAGTTTAAATCCCATCCATTACCTTCGGATAATTATCCATGTGATATATATAAGGTTAACTAAAAGTTCTGTACCATAAAGATGTAGTAATAATTAATTCTATTCTCCTACGTAATAGAAAATTTCTTAATCAATAAAGTGGATAATAAAGTCCTATTGAATCCCTACATAAGTCACCAAACTTCACACGTTTGAATTTTTCCCTTTGTGTTCATCTAAACACTGTTAATTATTAGATTTACTAAAAAAATATTCAACAACTTAAATAAAATAATAGAGGAATGCAGTAAAATTACAAAAAATACTCATACGTGTTTAAGAATTATGCAATTCTAGAAACATATTTCTTTTAATCTTTATAATCTATTCACTAACTTTATACCTATCTTGTGCGACTTTTGAACAAAATTATACACTGCAGTTCCGATGGTTAAAATCGATATTGAAAATAGAGCCAGGGCCAAATGACCCTACCAGTCAATTCTGAAAATCGAACAAAAAAGCCAGAATATCGTGCAAAGAACGCGCTAAATATTTCGCAAAACGTAGACAAGAAGTGAAGTGCCTTCGCGGCTCGTATCTCTCTTAGTAACCAGGATAATAATTAAATCGCTTCGTAATACGAAATCGAGTCAACGAACCCGGAGATGGCAATAGGTATAATCTCGCGGGATAAGAGATAGAAGATACGCACATAAAAGAAAACAAATTCGAAAACTAAGTTGAAAGCTAGTCCCGGATTTAACTGCTGAGCTATTGATGCTACTTTAACTCGTACTTATCTCTCTGCTCAACTCCATATCGACGGCGCACTATCTCGTCTACACTACTAGAATTAATTAGCAAGTTAATTTAAGACACGTACAATCCATCATGCTATAATTAACTAACTGATTAATAAAGAACACGTGCAAACTATGATACAACAAATTTTTCATGCTAGAACTAATTGGACAGTTAACACAAAACATCCAAAACAATGTAACATTTTACTGAGAATACTTATCAAATGTTGTTATGTCCAATTGCTATTTCCTATATTCAACGTTTTTTCTAACTCTAATTAGCCTTATTACAAGAAATTAATTGCTATTTAACACGCTGAGCGCGACACCGGTCCCTAGGCACCGGCACTGTGCTTTTCAATGAATTAACAACGGTCTGTAGGTCATTATTAAAAATAGATTATTAAAGCTGGATTATTAAAAAAGATTATAGAGCTAGATTATTAAACATTTTAAACATAGATATAGTTTGGTTTTACACATAGTACAAATAGTAACGTCTTCTTTCGTTAAATTTCTAGCTTTTTCACATCCGAATCTTTTTACATTTGTATTATAACATTCGCGACAGTATTTTAGCACTTCATACGTCTCTGCAGATTTTTTCTTTGTCTCAAAAATACAGTGTTATGTTCTGTTTATATCTTGCAACCGGCACCTCGCCGAATGATCGACATCGGATTGGCACATCGCTAGGTGTGTATGTCAACCGGAAGCAATGTAAAATCGACTTCATGGTAAACAAATTGATACGTAATTTACGTCAGATGTCGCATTCGTTGTGGTATTTATACAAAATATTATATTCTAATGCGCTCGGTACATAGAACAAAGCTCGCTCCTTATCTTTCCGATAAACCAAACCCTTTGCCATTTCAAAGAATTTATCCTCCGCTCGCTCTAGTCGTTCCCATATCTGTACTATTTTCGGCTTCTGGTACTGACTTAAGGCTATATTTCGATCAAACGAATTGTCATGCACAAGCAAAATTTGCCTGCTAAGCGCGTCTATGTGTCCCATTCTAAGACCGGCTCCATGTTTGAGAACCTAATAATAATCCTGGAGTTTTAGCGCCCAGCGCACAATTCTAGGATTAGTTTCTTTCTTATTCAATGCGATACTGGACAATCTGTAATTATTTTGAAATGAATCCTCGACACATAAACTCGGAAGCGGCGTAGAGCGTAAATGATTGCTAGCGTTTCTAGTTCAAAACTATTATATTTAGACTCGTATTATACTATACTACTTCGTTTCGAAAAATAAAACACAGAATGTAATTTCTAATCTATCATTCTTTGCATTAGTATCGCCCCGAATCCGGCTGCACTAATATCGCAGTGCAACTCGGTTTCATCTCGTGGTGAATAAATACTTAAAAAAGGTGCTTGAATTAACGCACTGTTTAGTGCTTCGAATGCCTGTGCTTCTTCCAGCCCAAAGTTAAAATTACTATTTTTTTGTTGTCAAATTATAAAGCGATTTCGCGTTTATAGAAAAATTATCGATCAATTTACGTAAGTACGAGAAAAGCCCTAAAAAAACTCCGTATATCACGTGCGTTTCGCGGTACTGGAAATTGTTTCATATCGCTGATCCCACGGTCGGTGGAACGAATACCTTCGCTTGTCACTTTATACCCTAGGTATTCCAACTTAGTCTGCAAAAACTTACACTTATCTAACCGTAATTGTAGCTTATTTTCGACGTATAATCTAAAAATATTTTCCAATACTTGAAAATGATGTTCCAGCGTCACGGTGACAATTAAAAAGCCATCCATATATACCGATACGTCGCCTGTATCAATCAGCTCTCTAAATACTAGGGTAATGTATCTCTGAAATTTTAACGGGCCAAACTTCACACCAGCATTTTCAAACATTCATATTGCCCAAGAGGAGTGACAAACAACGTATATTCAACGGATTCCTCGTACATTCGTATATGGAAGAGATGCATCTTATTAATCTAAAGAGGTAAAATATTTTTTCCTTTCAATACATCCAACTGATCTTCGATCAGCGGCAATGGGTAGTTATTGCGAGCCATTATTTTATTTAATTTTCTCAAATCAATACACATCCGGTATTCCCCATTTTTCTTATTGTGCTACCCAAATCAATCAGGGCGTCTAGGCTAACTGCGAATCGCCTATCACTCCCATTTATCATTAAGGTTACCGTCGAATAGAATTCGTCCTCTTCCGCGTCAACCGGCTTGCGTAGTTAACGCCGCGAACCGCCTTACACTGATGGACCCTCTGCTTCCGGCTGCTGCACTCGTAGCAGGAGCCTCGTTCCCTAAGTAGTCGCTTACACTTCGTTGAGTAGTGGCCAGCTTCGCCGCAATTGTACCAGCGGCCCTGTCCTCTTGGTGGCTGCCTACACCTAAATGCATAGTGTCCCGCATCGCCGCAATTATAGCACCTGACTGGCCTATTATCGGAGGTGCCTGTTGATTTCTGCCGCTCCCTTCTTACGAAAGGTTTCTTCATCGTCCCTGTGTCCGTTGTTGACCGTGGCCCGCTCTTCGGCCGTTCTTCTGGTAGTCAAAACTTCGCAAAAGCCCTCATCAACCCCTCGTCCGTAATTCATTCCGTTGTAATCACAGATCATGTCTTTAATATCGTTCCATCTCGTGTCAACCACTCTGATCCCAGAATCTTCGTCCATCCCGGTCTGAATCGCCAGTTGCCTCGCTTGCAATTAATTTCTTAACCACTCATTTTCATAAAATTTTTCATAAAATTTTCCATTGTTGAATCCTATGGCAGTCGCCCTGCTTCTACCTGCATCGCTACTTCCTCGTCTTCGCTCACTGTTGTTGGGAACAGTCTTCCGTAAATCTGCTTCCGTGAACCCTACCTCTAGGAGCCGCGCCACTAACTCGGTTATAGTCCCTATTGTTGGCAACTGACTTTCCTGTAGCATCTCTTTCAACTCTGCAATCGTTCGTGCTCTCGTCGTAGCCATACCGATATGTTCCACACCAACTGACTACTATTGACCAAGTACCGCTTGAATCCCACTTCTGAATTTGTAGGGATAGAACAAAAGAAAAAAGCAAACAACACTGAAGCGGATTACTAAACAACGAAACGTGTATTTCTCTACCATAAACCTCCAAACATAACCCTTTTCCATTCACACACCGCGTCCCTTCGCTCACTCATCTCGATCATCTTGTCTTTTTTCGAGTGGCCTTCAAAACTCCCTCGCTCCTGTCAGCCGCACTCCTACTAATTCATGCAATCTCGTACCTATTGGGCATATTCCCCTTACAATTTTCAGATAGAATTTGCTCGCAATGTGAATAGTAAGACGGCATCAGATACGCAGTGATATATCGTCGTTCGGCACTAAAAGTGTTAAACTGGTTCCCGAAATAGTACGTAATCAAAAATTTTCTCGTGATAATTTTATTGGCACTTAGATTTAGAATCCAAGTTGAACTACTAATAGTACAACTTTTCGTACAGTTATCAGCGATGGATCGCTGCTTTGAGTATTACGAGTAAATATATTTATTCTTAACTTATCGAACATGAACAATACTGAAATTTATGAATCGGTTTGGCAATATGGGAAACTTTTGTTGGTTTTAAATTGTAATATTTGCTTGCGCGCATATAAATAAGATAAAAACGATCATAACCGAAAAAATATAACTTAAAATATTGATCGCCTTTTCTAGCTTTAAGCGTACCGGCTCTTTCTAAATTTACTTTTAGAACGGCGAATTATATTATATTTTTTTACATGCTGAAAAGCGTATTAATCATATACGCATGCTTATAAAATGTACTACTGACATTCGTCACTTCTTTTGAAATTTAAAAAATTGATCAATAGGAATCAGCATATTTCAATTTTGTTAACACATTCATTCATAGGATTTATAATAATGTAGGCGCCCCGGAAAAATTTAGGCCGTTTGGTGCTAGACCGAGATTGAAGTCCGGAACGCTTTCGGCTGCTCTGATCACTTACCTACCCAGGCCCACCGGTCAAATTACCCCACGCATACCTGTTTATATTATGAAAGCGCCTGAATCCTACATGAATCTGGACTCAGACCCCTCTATAACATAAAGAGTCTGAATTCTTTTTGAAGTATGAGGCACGATAATTATTGTGTATAATCAAGAGTCTTTTGGTCTTGAGTAGCGCTTTAATTTTATTATTTTTTTGAAGGAATACATAAGTACATATTGGTGCACGTTTAAAAAGTATAAAAGCTCAAACAGTTATTTATATTTTGTTCATGACAAAGGTTAGAGATCTTTAAGCGACCTCGTTAATATAATACAGAGACATGGTATTTAAATAATTTAAATGCTTGTTCCTGGGGCTTTACAGCCTTTTAACCTACCTTGTACACTGTATACTTTAAAAAATATTATTTCACGCATTTTAGTTGGGACAAAGCGTTGACGCGCGAGAGAAGTGTTAACCATTCTGCTACTAACACCGGTTATATACAGCATTCACTAAATACGCCACACTGGTTGATGCTGATTCTATTCGATGCCCGCTAAATACGCAACATTAGCTTGTAATTTCTACAATGCGCTCTAATGGCACTGCAGCCAAGGTAATGAACTGACACGCTGACACAAAGACTTGCACATCGTAAAAGGGTTAAAAACGCAAAGTTGCGTTGCCCGCCTTTCACAATATCATCGTTTCACTTTACTTTATTATCGCCTCGATTATGTTAGAAAGATGGGTTGTTAATCACACTTTAAATAATAATAGGAAAGTATTTTTAAATAATAAATATGATTAATTCAAAATATATTACACGTAAATCCGCGATGTGAGCTTATGCTTGTACATTATTCGTCAAACGGAGCCTTCATTCTTGTTAGAGTCACTCAAATAGTATCCCATTCCTCATTAACCCTTTTAGTGCCGGAGGCCGATATATCGGCTCTTACTGCACTGGCGAGAAATGCCAGAGCCGATATATCGGCCCGCACCGCGTAGCGCTTTACTGTTCACATTACGGGAGAATATTTCAAACTCTATTTCAAAATAAATTTATAATACGTTATAAATAGTCTAATTTCAATACAAAGGAATTAAAAAAATAATTTTTCGTTTTAAGTCTTTGTGGACGACGTCATTATCCTATCGCTTGGAGTTAACGAAATCTAACATAAACACCGATGATCGCTGCTCAGGCGACATCCGATCTGCTTCGTGAATCGCCGTGGCGTTGGGCGCATATCGGAACATGTTGACAGCGCTTTCTATAAACAACTGTTTAAAGACTCTCACGAAATAAGATCGCATTGACACAGTGATGTAGGATTAGTTAGTTTTTCCTCGAACTAAGTTGCCGTGAGCAGTATATTTCGTTTCGTCCCAATGAGAGTTTGAAAATGTCATTTTTGTTTTTGACAAACCAATAATTAGCAAGAGGGGATTTCTAAAATTATTTCACCAACCTTTTTATGAAAAATACACCGTCATGGATGAAGCGGAATTAATCCGAATGCTTTACCAGATGGATCTACCACATAGTGACGATGAAAAAATCGTGGCAAAATTATATCACAAATATATTTATGACAACATAATTTTGTTTCAGCAATGTTATATTACCTACAACAATTATTGATTTTGGAAGAGATAATCCGTCTGGTGCTTGCCATATACCTTCGAGTTATTTTTTATTTTTGTTATGTAATATTATTTATTTTGTTACAAAGATATTGGAAATGCAAAGTACATACTTTTTAATAAATGATCTATATAAAGTTATAATGAAAATATGACTTTGTATATGCAAATACGTTTTGTAAGAGAAAACTCAACTTTTACCTTTCTTTATGATTTTTTATACCTTTGTTATTTATATAATTTTTAATGAACATAGAAAAACTTAGTGTCATTGTTTTGTTCTCTTTTTTGTCCTTCTACTGCTTTTTGAATCATGTAAATATTGTTTCTTGTTTGGTTTTTATGAGCATTGTCCCAAACCCCAATAAAACCGTAAAATTCGGCCGGTTATTCTTGCATAGGCACCCGTTTTTCGCCCGGCAATAAAAGGGTTAATGTTACTAAAACGGTGTCTCCTTCCTCGTTGATATCACACCGCACTTTGTGCATTGAGCGAATATTATGAAATCATAGCTATACAAAGTACAATTAAATGTAATTCTCCATTTTGTTTTATGGGGCTGAAAATTCAGTTGACTATATCGACAATTTTCGTGTGGAATAATAATAATCATTTGGCTAATTGTGTGTCTCTATATATTAAAAATGGTTACTAAGTTATAATACTAAATTAACCCTTTGCACTCGAGGCCTTTTTCGCTTGCGCGAACCAGCAACTCGAGATGATTTTGGCAAAATTAGGGAACCGTTTCATAAGTACTTTAAAATCATTTATAAGCAAATAAACGTATGCAGATAATCAAATTTCACCTATTTATTGATTTTTATATCGAAAACAACAAAATTGTATAAATATTGCACTGTGTAATTAATTTTCGTGTGATATTTCTTAAAACAATATCTAAGATGCATTCTAGGTTTATCAGGACACGTATCACAGTAATACGTTACTTCCCGCCTTCCTCCAGGCGTATTGCGGTTAGAGCAAACCTTGCAGTCTCTTTTTGGCCCTTTTAGTCTTATATGAAGCTATACATTTAGTCGAATTTCATCGGATGCGACGTTAGACGCTGATGATGCTGACGATGCTGACGATATGATCCTCTCAATTGCTCGACAACTGTTTTTAGATATTGCAAATGGCTGAGTGGCTTTTCGCCCTTTTTGGTCTCTTTTAGCTTGTACAGAATGAAAGAATGTTTCTTAGGATTGTATGTGATGAACAAAATTCGGCCTTTAAATTTGATCGTTGAATATTCCACACATATATCCTCGCCCGGTATAAAATAATCCAAGAACTTTGAGTTAATACAGTCTAAAAAGCAACTTACTCGTTGGAGTCGCGTTCCCGGATTTGTGCTGCGTGTTAAAATAGTTTTTAAATGCAGCATCCAAAATATTTGGCTAAATATGTCTCGTGTGAATGTATCCGAATAGAAAGGAATATAACTGACGTTATTCCTTGACCAATATTCCTGCATATTGGCCAACGGCATGGTGCCCATATTAATAATTACCGCAATAAATGCCCAGAATTCTGCGTTATTCGCTCACGGCAGTTTCGCCATATCGAGTTTGCAGATAGCGTCTTCCTTTCCAATTTTTGTTTTGCATATATATTGGTTTCACACATCATTTTTTTTACGAGGTCATTGGTAAAAAACAGTTCGAAAAAATGCATTGGTTCTTTTATATATTCGAAATAAATCAAGTTACAAAAGACCGTAGCACCGTAGCCTCGTTGCAGCTAATGACCACAGTAATCGATGCCGCTAAAATCGTATGCAACAATAACAATAACCGTAGTATCGTCGCTCGAGTTGTAATATACACCTCTTTCTTTCCACATATCGAGTTACTACTAAGGTCATAACATTTGACACTTCAAATCGGCCAGGAGTATTATCGGCCCCTGCGTGCTGATACTTAAAATCGGCCGGGCGCCGTATAGGCGCCGCCCGAGTGGAAAGGGTTAAAGTAATATTCAAAAATTGTACAGATTAAGGTAGTGAATTAAACCGTATTAAGAAAAATGATGTGGAAAAAAACGGATAATCAGGTAACAAACAATACTTGTTCGTAAATTGCGAAGGATGAAATTAGGAGTACATATAACCTATAAACCTATAAAGTGCATTAACATTAAAATATCGAAATTAGAAAATCATATTGAAAGAAGACTATCAACCATTTCTATGCCAGCAATGTCTGTGCCGAGCAGTTGTATAGAACAGAAATAGCTATACACATTCACGTTTTATGTGTTATGTTTAGTTAGCATACTTATATTTCACAGGCAGTTTTTATTTCTGCGCATTAATCTGGATCTTTGTTATCGTTTTGTCCACCCTCTTTTTACGTGTGCACATACATTTAAGTAGATACATTCTATATTGGCATTACGAACGGCGTTCAAAAAACTTCCAGAAAGTATTTACCATTCGTAAATTGAACGTTATATTTATAATCACTTGACACGAGCGCAAACCAGAAGGGTGGCAACATCATATGAAAAAAAAAGTTTTAGCTTCAGTAAAACGTATGGTGATAAACGAAGTACTTTGTCTAATGTGCTGCATTTTAATTAACATTTTTTGCAAATTTCCTGGTTGGCCTATGTATAAAACGGAAAGCTTTACTTTTTCTTCTTTTTGGAATATTCACGTTTTACGTTTTTTACTTACGTACTCATAAAACAATCTCTCTAGAAGAACTTACAAAAAACATGCGTATACACTATTGCAATTACGTGGCTAACATGTTACATAATAATTTATACTTATTGCATATGAGAATATTTTAGCATTTTCTATTTTTCTGCTTGTTAATTAATGAAAAGAATAATTGGTTGTTAGGAGAGTTGTGTATAAATTAATAAAAATAACAAAATTATTAATAAATTTGAGAAGAAGTAGTAACATACATCGTGTCCCACGCAACTGGAACAGATTGTACCTCCTAAGTAGTTGAGAATAGAAGACGTTACAAGTAAAAGTTGAATAATATCGGATGCTGCATAATATGTAACTAATTTTATGCACGTTTGTGCATCGATGCATTAGAAAAATGCAACTGAACTTCTTTTTGCCCTTCTTTTTTTTAATGGAAACCTTTTTTTGACTGCACCACTGCAGTTTTGTGTATTCACATATTTATGCCTAAATTTTACTCGTTATACAGTTATTAAAGCTAAATGTTTTCTGTATTATTTCCGTCTGGCGACAGGTGTTCCGGAGTACCTACAAGAAGTTTATATAACAAGTGTTCGAATAATCCTCTCCTCCAGTCCAAGCACTTTTTTTCCGCCTCTTGACGTTACGCAACCTATTCCTAATGTCCTTTTTTGTAATTTTCGATATTTCTTCCTGAATGCGTTGTTAGACCTCCTCGATATTAGTAATGGAACGCAAATACATCCTATCCTTTAGAGATCTCCATAAAAAGAAGTCGAGGGGTGTGAGGTCTGGTGATCGTGATGGCCACAAAATCGGTCCACGTGTACCAATTCATTTCACTCCATAAGTTTTATTTAAACCTCTGGCAACTATTTTTGTATTTTGTGTTGTAGTAACGTCTTGTTGAAAGTACCTCATGTTTTGCCGTTTCCTTAGAAGAATTCCTGTATCGTGTAAGGAACTGATAAATCGAGTTCCAGAAAGTTTAGCCACCTTTGACCGGCCAATGTTCCGTCAAAAATTATGGATTGATAATCCATTTGTAAAAAAAAATACCATGACTTCAAAATACTATGTTGGCAAAGAGGGTTTTGTCAAATAATCACATACTGACCTGTTTTCGTGTTCTTATAAAATAGCCTGCCTACGATGGGCACGCAGCCGGTTTTCAGCGTGCATCGGCGATGCGGCCATTCCTTGCCTTTGTCAACATCTTTTAGCATTTAGAGTGTACAGTAAAATCTCTATAACTGTCGCTGTCAAGCATCCTCCTAAATTTCGCTGCGAGCCGGAGAACGCGGCTCGCGCGGCGCATACGGCTATTTGGAAACATAATGTGTCTGCGACGAATAATAACTATATGCATATAAGATTTTAATACTGAAAAATACTTTTTATCGATAGGCTTATTGTTAGTTATAATAAGTATCGCATTTTTTTTTTATTTTGTGCTGAAAGTCAAAAAGCTGATTACTCGTAGTTGGTACATTGGGTACATTTTTTTATTGTCAGTAACAATAACGCAATATTTCAAAAACTATGGGCCCGTTTCATAAAAGTTACAGTTCCTATATTATAAGTTCTTTATTTAAAATTTTTAGAGGATATTTGAAGAAAAAACTTGTAATACAGGAACCGTAAATTTTATGAAACGGGCCTCTGGTAGCGCTCTGTCACTTTTTTATGTGACTGTAGAAAAGAAACAGCGGCAGCATCTCCATAGGAATCGTCTTTTTAAACGTTATGTGTTTACAAATTTGACATTATAGTGGAGAAAAGGGCAATCCAATACATGGAGCGTGTCTAATTCTATCATATATTATTAGTTCCTGGTTCTTCTACAACAGCTTTCTTGCAAATTTGGCTTTCAAAAGAAAAGAAATATTGTTCTAATACTGAGATTTGGTTCTTTTAACTAATGAGTTTACCGATCAGTGTCCTATTCTAAATATATTGGATTTTGTCAAGTGTGCTATATAGCATACAAGGCGATACAGTGAATATTCCATGATTGTTGCACCTGAAGCTGTTTCCTAAATATCACAGTGCTACTCCTACATCTATGCCTGTGTTTCTCAAACTTTCGGCATCTCTGCACCCTTTCTATAATTGTCGTAACATTGACTACTCCCCGAAAAAAAAAATTGCGTATACTTCAATAGAAATTAAAATATTAATTTTTTTGTTTTTTAGTACATAAACAAAGCGATAATAAACGAAAAATAAAATTTATTATAATAAAATATAAGTGAAATAAAATTACATTATAAATAAGATTCGTTATAATCAATTAGAAGGATGGAATTTTTTACGCTCAAACGACAAATCATCATAATTTGGTTCCCTGGTTGTTAATTTCAATCTGAGATACGGTTGCAAATCCAAAAATCTCTTTCTTTTTCCTGATTTAATGTCTAAAAATGCTGAAAAAGCAGCTTCACATAGATACACACGTTGCATTTGTAGCCAAAATGATGTACAGATCACCAATCATTGGTCCACATCACAACACATATTTAATATTTATTTTACAACTGATTTTATTTTATTATCACTTTCATTATATTAAAAAGATGGGTTGTCATGCTTGAAATAATAATAAGAAAGTATTTTTAATTTATTATAAATTA
>JBCFXI010001817.1:0-39100 GCA_038496175.1 Ampulex compressa
AGAGCTGATATTGCAAGGCTTGTGTGTGAAAAAGTTCTATTAATTCTACACAGTAGTTTTTGGTTGGTGAAAAACGAAAAACAAAACGAAATGACTTTCCGAACAACCCAATATATGTATCTCAACCGAAGGGTTATGAAGATGGGACGAAAAGAGTGTGCGGGCTAGAAAAGGCATTATACGGATTACGTGAAAGCCCAAGGGCATGGTATGAATGCTTAGATAATTATTTAAGTGTGGGGGATTGATTTAAGATTTTATTATGGATGGTTAGGTTCAAGTATTTTTTCGCCAGCGACTTGTGTCGATACAGATGGATAATTTATTATTATTACTAAGATACAGTTTACACAATATATGTTTCCCTATACTCTAACTCTTTACTTTATAACCCTTTACTCTTTAACTCTTTACTTTTTAACTCTGTAACTCTTTACTCTTTGCCCTACTGTTCCCTCTGACTCTTCATTCCCGACTGTTCTCTCTCTGACCCTTCTTTCTCGACTGCCCCATATATATTCTATCCTAAGATTCTCCCTCTTCTAAATTATGCACTTCCTCCTTAGCATCCCTGCACGCACTCCCTCTCGTTCGTAGATGTTCTCACGCTCTGGGCTACGTGCATTCTTTTAAACCACGCGTCACTTAAAACTAAACCATGCACTGTCTATATTGCTCTTATGTCGTCGCCTTATAGCCTAAACACTCTTCAGTCGGTCCACGCTCTTATAATCTACGGAATATTTATGTCTTCTCACGCCGGACTATTTTCCCGTTCCCACATAAGTAAGTTAGAATTCGAGAGAAGTGTTAGCGATTATTGCTTGTACATGATAAGCGAACGAGAAAATACAATTTATTTGATAATCTTCGTGGATGACTTATTGATATGTGGGAAAAATGTAGAAAAGCTTTGAAGAATAATTGCTCGTCCATAGTGCCTCGTACCCCGCGCTATTTAATGGCGGACGATAGTCTTTTATTATATGTGTTAGACGCGGCGTCTGTCCGTCGATCTCCCCGTGTTCATTGCCGTGCTCACGTATTGTTTTTGTATTACTGTGTTTTTTCCCTTTTTGTGAAGCGAAACGTGTATTAATAAAATTAGCTTTTCTCAACCGACATAAGACACCACATTCTCTTCTTCGCTTTCCCACAAGCTTGAATATATTAAAAATAGATTATCTAGTAGATTTGAAATGAAGGATTTAGGAGAAGTGAAAACCTACTTAGGCATAAATATTAGACATGATCGCGAAAAATACTATATACAGTATAAAATAGTAAAGTGGAAAACAAAGAAACAGGGCAGTGTGACTAAGTCGTCAACACATGCCGAATATGTCGCACTATCCGAGTCCGTGAGTGAGCTCAAGGTGATGGTGAATTTGCTGAAAGACTTTAAGGTAAACGTAGATAAGTCGATAAATATTTACGAAGATAATTCGGGAACCGTGGCAATTGCCACATTGGGTAATTTCACGAAAAATTCAAAATATATGGAAGTTCATTATCACTTTGTGCACGAATGTGTTAAGGAAGGAATGATAAATATCGTAAAGATTAAATCCGTGGAGAATATAGAGGATATACTAACTAAGTCCTTAGGCAGGAACAATTTCGAAAAATTTAGATCTATGCTAAGATTGTTGTAGATTCGCAGTATAAATTTAAGGAGGTGTGTTAAGTGTTAAGGTAAATTTGTACTGCGGATATAGATGTCGATAGAGGAGGATCGTGTGTGAGGGCTCACGCAGCGCGGAACAGAGAAACAAAAGCGTATCGAGTAAAAGGATCCATCTCTCTTATTTTGGCCATATAATATAAGTGTAAAAGTTGTGTTAAAGTGAAACATATAAATAAACGTATACTAAGTGAATAATCGTAGTAATTAGATCGTCTACAATCCTCACCCATTTTAACGAAGCTGTTTTCCACTAAATACATAGAATTGATGATTTTCTTGAGGGATCTGAAGCGCGAAAATGGCCCGCCCGCGTACCGGAAGAACTCACATAAATCACCACCTAACCGATTTCATTCACGACAGCTCAACTGCGGAGGAGCTGAGGCACAAGAGCTACCGGGTTTCGTACCGGTCAGAGTATAAGCACATATATCAAAATTTACAGTCGAAGTCTGTTTGATTTGAAACCTTTGCGACGCAACAATATCCAGGTTGCGTATCGGGAATCAAAGAAAATCAACTCTGTTTGATGAGGTCAAAAACCGCGCGCAAAAATGAAAGCGGGAAGCAGCTTCAAACCACGGTAATATTTCTCGATCTAAAAAGGGCAATAAAAAGATTTGTTATTAGTCAAATTTCGAAGAAATCTCTCCTGGAATCCTCGCCTTCTTTTCCTATTCCGTATCCTTTCATCGAGGGGCAACACCTTTACGAGGATTTTGTCTGGGAATTCACCAAGAGTCTGATCAAATTTACTAAAAAAAACCTCATCATCCAATCAGCCTCATCCCAGCGAAGTGTCACGGAGACACGATAATTTCGAAAATTCTCTCTGTGCCGATTTCTTGGCAAATCAAACGTAACAAGAGATTTATCAAAAATATTATTGAGATTTTACTAATCGGCATTAAAAAAAGAAATGAATGAAATAGAACACGTACAAGTTCGTCGTGTAAGCGCCACGGACAAATTAGAGCCGTTGAATGACTGGATCGGGACTCGAAGTCGGGACTTTTCGTTTGCTAGGCGACTTCTCTGATTACTGAGCTATCCAGGTCTTCCAGTCAAATCATTCCGTGAACACCTATTTGTACCATGGAAAAGTCCCGATCCTACAATAGTGTTTATTTTTTAAAGATATTATTATTTATCATTGTTTAACGGGGAAAAACACTTGGTTACGAGATTACAAAATGCTCTATTATAATTTCATTTGCAATTACAATTAAAATTATGGTTATAGTTACAAATACAATTACAATGTGCTTTAGAGGGAATGGCGATGGCTTTACGGGAAGATTGTTTAAAGGAGGAAATAAGATGATCAAAAAGGCAATACAGTTACAAAATTTGTTAGATTTCAAATACAGGCAGTTACATACATTATTTAAACCATAAAGTGTTTGGTAAAGCTCAGATACGAAGAGGTAATAATCTCTTGAATGACGCAGCGGAAAACAAAAAGTTAACCGATACAGTACATCAGGGTAAGTAATTAGCTGAATAATAATGTTTTATACAAATAAAACATCGATTATGACGTAGAGTTGTTCAACGGCCAATAACCTAAGATGCAGTTGAATATGTACGTAGTTGTGACAAGGATTTCGAATTGTTAAGTCGGTACAGTTTGAAACATATTTAAGAACACTCTATGCGAGTGACTTGATTTTTATGGTAGGGTGACGAAATGATGGAATCGTATTCAATATACGGATGAATGAAGGAAATATAAACCTTACGAAGTGTAAAAATGTAGGATAAATTTTTTAAGTAGTAATATATAAAACTTAAAATTTCGTAAGAAATGTTTATTATACGTTGACGATTACCATAAAAAGAGAAATTACTGGAGAATAATACCTCCAAATCTTATATTACACTGACGGACGATAAAGAAGTAGTCAAAATTATATGGATAAGTTATAAACGAGAACTTAAGATCTAAATAAATTAGATAACACTTTGGTATATTAATATTTTGCTTGTTATTAGAACGCCAGCGGGAAAATTTACCTAGTTTATTTTGTAGCAGGACTGCATAATTCGTGTACTAAATGGCACAATAAATCTTTAAGTGGTTCACATAAAATAAAAATTGACAATCACTGAATCACTGAATCTAACGACTTGAATTCTATAATTTCGACAGCTAGCTCCCGATCTACCGTCGGGACTGATTTTTATATCGATTTATGAAGATTAACAGGTTTTCGGGGGCATCGTGCCTACGTGACACTCCCTTGGGATGAGGCGTATTATTTAATCTCTTCGGGTGAATCTCTTGAGGGATGAGATAAACTCTTCCACGAACTTACCGTAGTGATGGGGTTGTTCGAGGAAAGGTACTAGGATGGTTTCAGGAGGTTGGTAGGGTTGTTCAACGCCGCCGAGGTTCTCTTTAGCAACAAAGATTTTTATTGATTTCTCGAGTTTTAAGTGATGGGGTTGTTCGAGGAAAGGTACTAGGATGGTTTCAGGAGGTTGGTAGGGTTGTTCAACGCCGCCGAGGTTCTCTTTAGCAACAAAGATTTTTATTGATTTCTCGAGTTTTAAGTAGAAATGTCTGACTCTGGAATTTGGTCCGGCACGCGTTTTTCGTTTAAGACGTTTACTCATCAAACTAACTGAAACGCTTGGGGGCCGCCGATACGCAATTGAATGCGCCTCAGATTGCCCGAGATTGTCTTAAAATTCCAAGTCCTTTCGATATTCAGAAGGCTTCGGTACGCAATTGAATGCGCCTCAGAAGACTCTAGGATATCTTAGGATTTAATGTCCCTAAAACTCGTTGGAGAAAATTCCAAGTTAAATGAATTTAACAAAGGTATATAAAAATATATCTTACTGAAGAGTAATAAAAACGGAGAGAGGGAGATCGAGAACTTTTGGCCGTTTGTTAAGAGCGCTTGTTTGAAACTGAAGTTCTACTAGTTAGCCAAAATAATAATTATTGATTTGTCTCGGGGTTCCCGTATATATAGCGAGAAAAAATCGCAAGGCATGGTGAATCCCTGCACGGGTCGCGTGGCAAGTTGTCCCACATAGAGTACGCGGAAAAAAAAGGAGCTGGGATGGCCTTTTCAGCTTATTGCAGTAACCCCAGCGTCCGAGTCAGCAGTGCACTTGTATCACATTCCGCTCTGGTTTTAATTCTCGGTTTCCCTTTCCATAGGTGTAGGGTCAATGTACGTGACAGGGTCAATGTACGTAACACTAGATCTATTCGAGAAGATTACTGTGGAAGTCAAGGAAGTAAAACTTAGATAAAAGAATAGGATAATTCATTCTATTAAGCCTGCAAGTAACACCCCTTTTCTCTCCTTTATTTAACACCCTAGGCTTTTAAGGCCTATGCTGAAGCAAAATAAGTAATTTGACCGATTTATTCAGGAAATAATTCTTTTTCTATTCTAGAAGCCTTCGGGAACCTAAAGTAAACATTTGGATATAAATAATCAACGAAACAAATAAAAAATGAATAAAATAATGAAATTTATTAACAAAATCTTCTAATGCTTACAATATTTTGGCTTATGCCAGCCTTTTAATGTAACAATGCTTTTTATTACTTTTGAACTGTAAAAATGTTCAATGACACAGTTTAAATATTTAAGAAGAAAACATTATCTTATCTTATATCTTATAATCTTTTATACTATAAAAATTTCAAATCTGGATCGTTATCCTCATCTACATCTGAACCTGATAACCTGTCATCTTTTAGAAAATGTGAATCCTCTACGTCGTCAAGACTCGAGAGATCTGATTCGTCCAAAACTGATTCCTTTTGTTCCAACCGACAACATGGCAACTTCGCAGCCATGTTGTATAAGTAGTAAAAAAACTTGAAGAATATAAATATTAATTTGTATAAAAAAATCGGAACCGAATAAAAAAACATGCTAGGACTTTAAGGCTTATAATCCTTTAGAATAACGTAACAAAAAATTTACGTAAAAAGTAAATTTGTTGTATCGTAACTTTGAGGTACCCATGAACAATTGATTATTCGACACATACACGAAAGGATAACTAAAGGAGAGGTACACAGAGATGTGGAGGGGTAAACTTTCCGCGCTGCAGACCTTGGAGGCTTGTCGTGTTACTGTCAGGGTTAAAAGATTTCTTTAACCCGTAGACGCCAGCTTACATCACCAGTAGGTGAAACGTGCCTGTTTCGTGATGTGGCTTTCATCACCGATGGGTGACAGGCGATTGTCCCGTGTGACGGCTCACATCACCGCTGGGTTAAACGTGATTGTCGCATGAAGTCACGTGCATCAGTGGTAGGTCACACTTGTATTTCAACGATTTATTCATTTCTATGCAACGTTTCAAAGCATCGTAAACAGAGTATCGGCTAGCTCTTACAACGATTAGAATACGTCGTTACTTTTTTAGTTTCTTTTACAATGTACTGCCCAACATTTATTTTCGAAAAGTGGTAGTAACATTCTTTACATCTCTCTCTTGCGTTTCTTGTAGATCTTTCCTATAATTGAAGAAAATGTAAATGTTTTTCTAACGATATTTCCTTTTCAGTTGCCATTTCTTCTCTCTGGCGATAATTGATGAAGAGGTATTCAATAATTTTTTCTCGAAATTAAAAAATATTAAGTAGGGATTTTCGCTTTATTATAAACGCAGTAGATGGCTTATTCCTATCTCAGGTAAACGCTGCCGTCTAAAAACCCTTGCAAAGCGCATGTATTATTTATACAGTATTACTCGGGCTTAGAGTCCAGGGATAATCGGTGGCGATGAGGATACAAGCAGTGCCGCGCCGCCTCATGGAGCGTAGCATGAATTTAAGTGCCGCCTCACAGAGCAAATTATGAAAATTGGCGCCAGCATCAACATGTTAAATTAGTACAGACAACGTTCGTTCTAAGCCCTTCTCAAGATATATATACATATAGCTTTGATACAAGAGGAGATGAGTGTGAGATAAAAATGTTGGAATAATACACTGTTTCTTGAGTTGATTGAATTAATAAATTACGTTTATTTATAACTCTTAATTAATATATTGTACAAAATGTCTTATTAAACTTTTACACGTTTCCATGCGGATCGACAAACTTCAACTGTCAATTTTTAAATCGCTCGTTCAGTCGCAAGTTATGATTATGCTCTATAGATGTCATTATGTACATATTGAAATATAAATGTACTCATATTCCAATAAACAATAATCTATTTTAATAATTGTGTTTGCGATGATGGCAATCTTAGAGTCGTACGACCATTTCTTTCGTGATAAGGTAGTATATGCATAGGCCATTGGAGTTCAAGAGCTCTAAACCACTGAACATACGAAAAAATGAGTGTGCGTGCGAGAAAATCCGGGTTAAAACATTGCGATCAGTTGAATTTGAGTTGCCGTAGAAGGACAAGCATTTTTTTCAAAAACAATATCCTGCATTACTTTTCTACCGTCACTATCTACGGTACTCCCCACAAAAGTTGAAGTAGCCAGGATAGTAACAACATTAGTGCTGGAAACTCATGGAGTTAGATCTTTTCTTGGTGTCCGTTGATGCAATTTCAGTTCGACAAACAAATGTAATCAACAAGTGATATTCTTTTTTATGGTAATATGTATTGCGTAAAGAAAGTAGTACTGCACTCATTACAACTGTCATCCCGCGGTAGTATCGGGCACTACAAAAGTGAAAAAATGTTACGGTATTAAAAAATGTGTAACGGCAACAACGATGGATCATGGACTAATGTTTTCTGATTTTTAAGTATCGTTTTAAAGTAAAGAAATTCGTGGTTTCGCGTCAAGCGTGTTTACGCGACACTCTTCTGGGATAAGGCAAATTGACTAATGATTTTGGGCGAATTTTGGAAGTTGAGAGAGGACGTCAACGAAACCCTCTTTCACAATAAAAACTTTTATTAATTTCTCAAGGTGAAAAGTTTACATTCGAGTTCCTGTCCACCACGAAATTTTCGGCTAATGTATTTAAGCATCAAACCGATCCTATCGTTTGAGGTTTACCGATACGCAAGCGCATGTATTTCAAGCTTTCCAAAAACAATTTTAGATCAGAATGGATCGTGAATTTTGTTGGACTTTCCAATACGCAAGCGAATGCGCCGTAAATCTTCCAGCTAATCCCGATTTGGAAAAAATAAATAAAGATGCGGGTTGGAAATTCAGATATTTTACAGGTCTCGATACGCAAGCGTGTACGCCTCAGATCGCTAGTGAATATCTTAAAACTTACGACTTGGTGGGGAAAAACCCAGTGAAAGGAATTTTACAAACGATCGATTCTTATTTGTAGAGATTTTTTGATCAGGGAGATCGAGAGACCGTCACGAACTTTACTGTAGCATCTAACTGCAGTGAAAATTTGAAAAATAGTGATGGCCATGCCCAAAAGCACTGATACATATATTGACTAAATTCTAGCCCTTCTTAGCGTAAAAATTTCAGGGGGATGACGAGATTCTGCACGTGTGTCTGTCGCATGTGCGTTAGGTTTCTGTTTATCCAAGGGTCCTAGAGTGCTAAGTGGCGATAATGAATAGAGACTTTTGAGGATTCTAGGAATCTCTCATCGTCGCCTGATATTAACACATTGACAGCCGGCCCTGTGAAAACGCGGGTTTCTGACTCTGTCGCTTGAGCGCGGGCTCCGCGAAAACGCAGATTTCTGAATCTGTCGCTTGAGTAGCTGCCTTCCAATGATGTGGATTTTTTTTTGCTGGTATGAGTGTTTTACACATCGATTTGTATTTACTTTCCATGATTACGCCGATCTTTACTTGTCATGCTGTAAGGACAAAACGTATACGATGGTTCAGAAACAATCACTCTCGACAAGAATCGCTCTCGAGCAGTGTATTCCGCAAACAGTATATCTTTCGTACGCTTGTGTTTTTGGTTGAACAATATAACAAGTTTTTTTCTTCTGTAACTTTTTACCCATATGATATGAGTGAAATAATTAATGAGCATATTGCTGACTCTCTATCGAACTATTCGATACATTCAGAAGATTCTGATATAGAAGTCGAGGACAGCGATAGTAATGCGGGTCCAAGAAGAAGATCAAGAGCTATTCCACTACAGCATTCAAGCGATTCCGATGATTCCAGTGATTGTGAAATGTCCACCGCATCGCATAATTACAGTAAAGTATGGTCAGATGTCGATAAAATTCCTAACATACCAGAATTTACTGGTGAGCCCGGCCCAAAGATTTTTCTTACTAATAAGAAAAGCATCAAAGAAGTCGTCGAATTGTTTATTAGCAATAATTTGTTTCAATTAATGATCAATGAATCCAACATCTATTACCAGTAAAATAGGGTCAAGATGAGTGACAGGAAGAAAATGTCAAAGTGGCGTGATATTACTCTAACCGAGATGAAAAAATTTCTTGGTCTAATTATAATGATGGCCCAGGTAAAGAAAGGTGTAAAAGATGATTACTGGTTCTCCGATTTTTATACAAGAACCCCATCGTTCTCTACTATAATGCCACGTAATAGAGTTCGCCAGATTTGGAGGACGTGGCATTTTTCAAACAATCAAACAATAACCGGTTCTAATAAGCTCCAAAAGATTCAGCTCATTCTGAGCTATTTATTAGATAAATTTAAATCGGTATCTACGCCTAGGAAAGAACTTTCGCTTGATGAATCCATTATTCGTGAAAAATGATCTATAAAAACATACAATCCGGCAAAAATAACAAAGTACGGCCTACTTTGCCGTATGCTATGCGAAGCTAGAACAGGATATGTTTCCAACATAGATATATACTGTGCGGAAGGCAAAAAAATTGGACCAGACAATTATGTCATTGCTTAATAAAAATATATGTTTGGAGCACCACTTATACATGGACAACTATTATAATAGCATTAATATCGCAGAATTGCTTATGACAAATGGTACACGAGTTTGTGGTACAATAAGAGCAAATAGGGGTGTTCCCGAGTCCTTACGGCATCTCAGATTAAAAACTGGAGAATATAGATATAAAAGAAAGGGTGAAGTTTTGGTACAGGCGTGGAAGCCGAAACAGAAGGTCGTATACATGGTTTCGACGATACATTCGGGAGAATTAATGAAAACAAATAAAATACACTGGAAAACGAAACAAGAAATGATAAAACCGCATTCCGTCATAGAGTATAATAAATATATGATTGATGTTGACTTGGCAGATCAGTATTTATCATATTATTCCATCATGAGAAAAACGGTGAAGTGGACAAAGAAAACAGTCTTGTTTCTTTTAATTTGCGCAATGTTTAATGCATTTAGATTATATATTGAAATAAATGGCAACATTATAAAATATAAACAATTTTTATATACTGTTGGGCGCTCTTGGCCCGAGGAATTCGAAAATACTCAGGATATATTGAATGATACTTCTAGTACTTCTCATTCTAATACTTAAAGCACTTCTGTACTTGTTCCTACACCTCACACACTACAATTTGATAGCATCCAGAGACTCTCGGGGGATATGAAGAAACGTAAAGTTACCAAAATTCTTGGATCAGGAAAAAAAAATCCATACGTACGACGTCTGTGTAAAGTTTGCTCTACTGGCAAAAAAAGAAGCGAAGTAGCTTCATGTGTGCCGAATTTACATCTTGGACAATCTTTCGAGAAATACCACACTTGCCTTAAATATTAAAACTTTTGTTTACTGTTTACGTTATATATATGTAATAATCCACCATGAAATGAGAAACTGTATTTTTTTTTAATAATTATAAATTAAAAATTCCGATTTTGTTTATATTTTTAATTGCCGTTAAATTGTATATGACAGATGTGCAAATAAAATGTACTATTTTACGAAAATATATAATGTTTTAAATATTTTTTTGGCTATTCAGTGATCAGAAACAAGCGACTAAGGCCGGCATTCGGGGTTTAAGTGACTGATACATTGTCGGCGCTCAGGCATTAAATGTCTTTTAGGTCACGGGCTGGCAATGTGTTAAGATGCAATTTTATGAGTCTAGAATTTTAGGCGTTTGGTGTCCCTAATTTTCTGTTTAATTCGTCTCTCGATTTCCCTTTACCCATAGGCATGTACGTAATACCGAGGATCGGGTAATTAATTAAGGTATAACACAGTTGATTAGGTTCAGACCCGAAAAACAAACATATGTCGAAGAATTAAAAAATGCAAAACATTTCTCATACTTATATCCGCGCCTTTTGATTTCCATACCGCGTGCGATTCCCGTAGATAAATTGTTACGCGCTCAGTCAGCTATATAAATATGCAGTAAATGAGATTTAGAAGTTGGTGTTTTGATACCTGGTATTATTGATACGTCCTCTACTACGATGTTCTACTTTAGCTTGAACTTCTGCGCAACTCTATGCTTGGCCATTGCACTTTAAACTACTGCGTTTTTAAAATACTAATATTAACACTATGATGTCCTGTGGCTCCACATTGGCCCCTGCAACAAACTATCGGGTAAGTGCCGGTGGCTCCACGTTGGTGCCATGCAAAAACTACCGGGCAAGGATGTAAGTCAATTCTACTGGCGCGACACGAAAAAATCTAGATTAGACATGCGAACGGCATAGTGTTAATAGTAATTGAAGATGTGGATTATCAGATTGAAAAAAATCTATTATCTTTAAAACTCGTGAACGAGTGAGTATTGCCTTTGCACACGTATAGGCTACAAATTTCTTAGAACTCTGCACGTAAGAAAACAGATAGAAAACCCCGACCACCCTGAAATACCTAGGAGTCTTTCTAAGGGAGCGTGAGCGTCATGCGTTCTTTAGTACCTGTCGAACGACAGTTCTATTAGTCTCCTTTTCTTTTTTTTTATGGGAAAAACCTTCAAAAGGCACCCTGTCTGCGCCGCAAAGCAGATGGCGGTCGGGGTGCAGTATCCTGAAGATGTAAGGCGGGAGGTGCACCCGAATCTATCTTCGACGGTTTCGGAGTCGGGGTAGTGTGGAATTTTTATCCTCTAAAAACCACCACCGTGTAATCCTTCGCAGGCGTAGTAGGATGAAAGAAGGTGCCTTGGGGACGAACAGAGCTATTACTTCGGGGGCGCCTTTCGGCCGCGTCTCCGTGCATTACACTCGAGCCACTGGTGGGATGGGACAGGGGATGGGTGATTTCGCTCCTCCACTATCTCCTCGATCGTTCAGGCTTGTGCCTTCCTCTCACTGTGACGTCGCGGGCTAGGTCCAGTGCGCGTTCCTAGTGCGGGAGCTCCACGGTTCCAGGTCCGGCTCGACGTCGTCCTCGCTCTCTTGGATGTTGGTGACGGCAACTACGCAACGTCCTGCACACACGCGTTTCCTCTCAGTCCCCTTGGCCGCTACCACACCCTCGCAGAACTCCAGTGACGCGTGTCAGCCCTCCCGTGAGAAGGCCATAACGATAAGGAGGACTTCGAGGGACGGAGTGCCGCGGATGACCTCAACTAGTCGGACCCGATCCACCTCCCAAGCTCTGCCAACGTGTTCAGCGACGTGTACACTCCCTCCTCGCAATGCCAACAATTCGGCGTTAGCTCCTACCCGAGGCGGTGCAGAAGCACTCCGAAGCAACCATGGTCTGTCAGCAGCTGCGTGTTTCTAAAAGAGGGCTGGCCATGCTTCCTATCCATCCATGCGTCCAGGTGCGAGATGAAAGTTACTCTCAGTTTGGTGCTTGGTAGAGAGGGGTCACTTGTCTTGGAAGACCCTCTCTAGTAAATTCTCCTGCACCCTGATCGATACCGGGGTGAGGCGGATCCCCTCCTGCCGACACTCCTTTTTTAACCTGTACATCTTTCTTAGCTTACCCACTAACAGATTGAACAGCGGCACACGCGCGAGCAAGCCGGCAGATCACCCGTATAATGGCCCGCCTGTACACCCTGCTAAGCACTAGACCTACCGTTTTATATTCCTCGATGTGGGGTGCCCACACCGCAGCCCCGTACATCAAAACGGAGACTATAACATTCAAGTATCATTTTCTCTTGGCCATGCTCGGTCTCTCGAGGTTTGGCATGAGGCGCGCAAGCGCTCCCGCGACCCTATCCACTTTGGCGGCTACGGAGATGAAATGCTCCAAGCAATTTGTGGTCGATAGTGAGACCCAAGTACTGCATAGCCTGCCTGGAGAGACTGCCACTCTCTCTACCATGGGGAGATGCCTCAGGCCCTTCGACAGGGTTTTGCGGCGGATATACCGCCTCCGTCTTCGTAGGGTTTACGCGCAGACCAAGGTGAGTGATCATCCTCACCACTTCCGCGTAACAAATCAGCTTGCTCCCTACGGGTATCAGCCTTCGCAGCACCTCGTCGTAGGCGAGAATCCACAATAGTGGACCCGATATTGAACACTGTGGAACCCCATGCGCTACCTGACAGGACCTGGGGGCTCCATCCCTGTGGTCCACTCCAGGTACCTGTCACTCAGGTGGCTTCCAACCACGTTTTGCCCGTACCGCGGTAGACCTGTTCGCCGCAGCGCCGCCATGATGCGTGCCCAGGGGAGGAAATTGAAGGCGTTTTTAACGTCTAGCGAAATCATCACCACCATGCTTCCATCATCGTAGGCACTACGCACATTGTCCCGGAATGGCAATATGGCATCGCAAATGTGGATCGCCCCTTTCTGAACCCGTATTGAGCATCCGAGAGTCCATCGGTTTCTTGCAGATGCACCTTGATGCGCTCGACAATTATGCGTTCGAGGAGTTTGTCCGCCTCATCCAGGAGATAGATCGGGCAATACGTCCCCGGGCTATTCGGCGAACCATCCTTTTTTTGCAGGAAAACCAGCGCAGCTCGCTTCTAAGAAGTGTGGAACACACCTCTCCGCAGGCATACCGTCAAATATGCAGCCATTTCTTCCCCCAAGTTCCCGCTGACGCCCTGCCAAACCAGCGCAATAACCTCGTCTAGGCCTGGAGCCGTTGCCTTCCGAGAGGCCTTCTTCGGGGCCGAAGCGACATCCGTGACCGACACCTCCCAGTTTGATCTTCACGCAAAAGGGCGTGGCCGAGCCGATTCAATCAGGCCGGTGAGGAAAAGCGCCCACACGATGGCCTTCACGCCATGATATCGGCGCCCCCGAGGGTCCCGTTCAACCAAGTCCAGGAGGTCCTGCCAGGCCCTCTCCTTCGCCCTTCGAATCTCTTTGCGAATGTCTCCTTGTAAGTGCATCAGACCTCCTCCATGATGTCGGAGGGTTTACATCATGAGCGCGTTCGCGAAATCACCCTCCACGCATGGGTGCACTTCGACCGATGATTGGCAATAAGTGGTGACCACCAGTAAATCGCCCTCTTACCCGCCAGCGGACGCGACCGCGGTATCGCGGGGTCGCAAGCCCGCACGGTGGCACCGCGCAGCCAAATCGCGAATTTGCAGGGATGCTCCGAGTGCGGGTTTCCCGTGCATCCAATAAGGATTGCCTCAACACCTCGAGGTCCAGTTTTTTAACGTCCCATCGCCGAGGTCCAGGCCGAGATACTGCGCCGTCCCTGTTAGAGCCCTAGTCCAACACGAAATATACGTGAGTGATCCGATAAGTACTTAGCCTACAAAAGAAAAATTAAAATCTTGGAAAAGTGGCGATTTATTTCTTAATATAGTCTCCTTTTAGCTCGATACACTTGACTCAGCGATGCTCCAACTTCTTTAACCTGTCTGAAAAAAACGTTTTCTGGAGGCCTTCAAAGTAGGCCTCTGTGGCGGCGATTACCTCCTCTTTCGACTCAAATTTCTGCCCGGCGAGTGACTTTTTCAAGTTTGGAAACAAAAAGAAGTCGCACGGGGCCAAATCTGAAAAATACGGTGGATGGGGCAGCAGTTCGTAACCTAATTCGAGCAATTTGGCAGTGGCGACCCATCGCTCCCTTTCAAACCTGGTCAAAGCAAAACTATGAGTCCGATCCGGCTGAAATTTTTACAGTAGCTGTCTACGAGAATATATTACACGATAGTATATTTATCGTTTTATATTTACGATAATGGCACCATCGGGCGGTGAGGCTAAGTACTTATCGGACCACCCTCGTATATATCGGTGATCGAACATAGTCTCGACGTCGGTTTCGACCGTCCATCGACTCACTCGGCTTGCTAAGGACGAGGAGCAGCACGTGAGGTCGATCACCGAACACCCCTGACTGATGATCGAGGGCGTCACCATTACTTCTATTGGTCCGATCGGCTACGCGGAACGACTTCCTAAAAGACATAACGATATGCGTCCCGATATTTACGTAGCATATAGCGAACCGGCTTACCATACGATAGGGACGATACTCTAGTGCCCCAAAGTGAGTAATAGGATTTAGTTAATAAACTGAGGGCTCGGCCTTACATTCGCGAACTGCTGTCTCTCGAAGGCAATTCGTAACCCGCGACGAAGGTCGGCAGTGCACCGTTGTAAGCTGAGCGAGCTTCCCACTGGACGAGTGAGTATGAGACATGTTTCATATCGGATTCCAGGCATGACAGAACGGCAATGGAGAATCGACAGGGCACGTAAACGTGAGATGAGCTGTCCTCGAATCTCTGCGTGAGCAGAAAAGTAATATCAGAACACTACAAGTTCTTCTTACACTGCATTAGCCGCCAATATATCTCCCCTAGTAAATGAAAAGACTTAATTGTTCTTTAATACAGATCTTCTCTAGATTGCTAAATCCATTAAGGAATGGTCTGCGGCGTGATGCTACTTATTATATATCCGTATTATGAACATGACAATAATTTTTATGATTTTACGTTTGGATCTATCTAGATGCACGGGTTTCCGTCAGTCGTTTTCTTTTTAACCCTTTCGTTACGGCGGTTCGGTCTACCGTAGTGCCACCACCGTACGAAACATTCTTTAAAAGAATATAGTCATAATTTCTATATAAAAGATATAAACTTATTTAATAGGTCTAAAGAGTCTGATTAACAATTAAAAATAGTGAAAGAACAGTACATAATATACAGTGATTTATGACATGTCACTTTATTACAAATTTATCGAATGAGTTCACTACTTACAATTCTCTTAATACTATTTTGAGATACTTTTAAACAGCAGGCGGACGTACCAGGACAAAGCTCCTCTGAAATTCTTTTTCCTAAAGTTTGCTCTATTCCTAATTTTCTATTCATTTATAGCACTTAATAGTTATTCTAATATATTCTATTTATCGTAATTTGTTATTAAAACTAGGTCGCGGTTGTTGGCAGATTTAGTCGACAGATATATACGGCTTTTGCAACGAAAGGGTTAAAGAGTATTATTTGTTTCGCGACCAAGCACAGAGTGAAGCTCCGCAGAGCTGCATCGACCTCCTTCGATGATCCGTCGAAGCGCAAATCGACGTATGCGTATTGCGAACCGATTTAGGTATGCATTATTTCTTTGTCGTACCCAACCAATCTACGAATCGTGGCCCACCGCTCGTGGTGTGGCGCCTGACCGTCCTACGTCCGTGTCTTGCAATGTGTACGATTACAATATCAGAGAGATATATTCAAAATATCGCGGAAACGTACAAAGCTGGACGTATTAATGGCAAAATACGTGTCGGAGGGATGGATGTCGTAAAAACTATAACTATAAGTCTATCGATAATATAAGGTAATCAAGAAAAAAATATGCAGTCGCAGAAGCCGAAAAGTACACGCGTGATCAATTTTTGCCAGTGCGAAACTTAGAGCTCGCCCGACGCGACAAAGAACTCATCAAAAAGCTTCGCGGCAGTATTATATCAAGTGAGAGGTAAAACACCACAGCACATGAAAGTACCCCAATATCATCAGAGTATATCACATTATCGATCAGTTACGCATTTCTAAAGGAGATATGAGTGAGTATAAAAATTGGGGAAGACAGTTAAAAACGATAAAAGTGACTTACAAGCTCGACGATGATCAAGTTAAAATATTGATTGGTATACAGCTTAAAAGGAAAGCTTTGCCCGCCAAAACTTTCTCCAGGGCGCTCTCACAATCTCTTTCTGATTGGAGCCCACTCCTTTTCGTTCTCCCGGCATTGTTTATCTATCCTCTCGGTGCACCCCACCTCCCTGTAATTGCCCTTATGTCTCACCCGTCTATCTACCCTTTATTATCATTTCTCCTTTCTCTCTTTCTATACCTTTCTCACCTTCTGCCATTCCCCTGTTTACTCTCTGTCCACCCCCCCCCCCTTCCACCGCCATTTCCATCCTCCTCCTCCCCTTCTCCCTACTTCTTCCTTGGTCCGTCCATCACTACCCACCTCTGCTCATTCCCACTACCACTACTTCCTCCTTACCAAGGCTTTTCCAAATTGCACTAATGCTTTCCCTCATTCCTCCTTTCTTCCTTCGCTATACCCGACTAGCCTTCGCTGCATCGCCCTCTTCTTCGTTTAATCGTCCTTCACTCATTTATCGCTTCATCACAACTCTTACTTCTTTGAAATGACTTCTAACGTCCCCTCTCTATCTGTCATTCTTATTAGGTTGCCTTTCTATTCCTCTCGTCGTTCCCCCTCACCTCTTTTATCTCACGTTCCACTTTCATATATTCTTACAGATCTCCCACTACGTTCTTAACCGCTTGCCCTTTTCCCACCTCTATTCCCTTGATTACCATTTCCTTTCTTCTCCGCCTTACTCCACCTTTTCGCATCACTTTTTCCACCAATTCTACATTTTCACACTTTCTTTTTTCTTTTCTTTTTTTGCTGCTCTCTTTCTTTCTTCTTCGCCCCCTCTTTTTTCCGCTTTTTTGCCGTACCCCTCTGTCCTTTCTTCGGTACTATCCTCTTTCTCACATCACCCACTTTTTTTTATCAATTGTACGTTCTTCTTTTTCCACATCTTCTCACCTTTATTTCTCCTGTCAGGCTTTTAATCTCCTGTACCGACTACTCAATCATCTTCCTTTGCTCGTTGAACTTTTTTTCAAATTCTATTTCTCCTTTGTTCGGTGAACCCCTATACTCCTTTTCTCGCTTTTTTTACTTCTTTTTTGGGCACATTCCTCTTTTCTCGGGACCCCACCTCTCTTTCCTCCTTCTTGTACAGCCCCTCATTCGCGCTTCCCCTCTTTATAAATCCCATCATCGTCTTCCCACTATCCCTACTGTCGTCCTTCTAACCGTTGCTCACCTCTTTGTTTCTTTTTACTTATCACAAATCCACAGTCTTGCTGTTTTCTTCTTTCCTTCTCCCACCATGTACTACTACAATACGATGCTACCGCCTCTTATCTTTGCAAACTCTCGGCTCACAGCTTGCGCGTCATCTTTCATCCCCTCTTATCTCTTAGCCTCTGTCCACGTTTGGCTCTCGTAACTTTGCATACAACTCCTAATTTCTGCCACTCTTTCGTCCTATCATTACTTCGGCGCTATATCTTCTATCGACTCTTCTGTCGCACCACTTTCCCCCTAATCAGAACTATTTCCTGTGCGACTCCACCGCTGCACTTCGACTTTCTCTTCTCTCAAATAATACCTCGTTCTATTTTCTCTTGCGTCGGAAAAAGAGGTCTGCTTACAAATAAAAACGATCGTCAACAGGATGTACGAAGAAGCAGCTAATTCTAATATCGCTGAAGTTTGTCAAACAGATGTAACCGAAGCGACCGATAAAATATAATCTACTTTACCTACTTTGCAAATGTAACGTACGTGCCAAATATTAATCATTAAATAGCATTTAAAGACTCAGTCAGAAATTAAACATCTATGAAAACTGGAAAGATCAAAATGTTTACTGCGCCCAAAAATTCTGAATCAATGTACCAAAGTACGAAAACATTATAAAATCTGCTGAAAGCGGACACAAAGTTTGTTTCGGATAAGGGAAGAAGGAATGCCTTCATGCACCATAAAAAAATATTAACAAATAAACTTAAATTAAATTTATGTCCAATGGCCGCCAAAGCTTGATTATATACGGATGCATGCACGTGCGTGTATAGAACAATACATTTACAAAGAAGCAATAAGGGTAACATGCCGTATCCTCTTTATTATTTGTGAATGGCAAGTCCACGCAAGCACGTTTAGAAAATGACCCGGGAATAAAAAAAAAATAAGGAATAAGACAAAAATTTTTAACAATGATCAAAATGTATAATATTAAGAAATCGTTCAAATGTGTGGGGATTGATTGCGATTTTTATTTTTTATGTGGATGGTTAGGTTCAAGTATTTTTCCGCCAGCGACTTGTGTTGATTAAAATGGATAGTTTATTATTATTACTAGGATACAGTTTACACAATATGTTCCTCTACACTAACTCTGCTCTGCTCTCTACTCTGTTCTCTGCACTCTGACTTTGCCTCTGCCTCTGTACTCTGGCTCTGACTCTTTACTCTTTACTGTATGACTCTCTTTACTCTACCGCTCTCTGTGACTCTTCGTTCTCGACTGCCCTATATACTCTCTTAAAATTCTCCCTCTTCCCTAGCATCCCTGCACGCACCCCCTCTCGTTCGTAGACGTTCTCACGCTCATCGATCACATGCATTCCTCTAAACTACGCGTCATCCAAAACCAAGCCATGCACTCTCCGTCTATTGCTCTTCTCTCGTCGCCTTACAGCCCAAACACACTGCACTCGGTCCACGCACTTATAATCTACAAAGTATTTACTCATTCTCACGGTGAACTATTTTCACGTTCCCACAAATATAAATAAAAAATCGGTAAACATATATAAACCTTAACAAGAAAAAAAAACACTTTAAAGTGAAAAATAGTTATGTTATAAGTTGATATAAAATCATCATTGTCTTACGTATAATACTGTTTTTGGTTTCAATGACAAATCAACAATTCGAGAAACAGATTTTCTGGTTGCACAAAAACAGTATTAGATGTAAGACAACTTTTTTTTTCACTCATAACTATTTTTTTGAAGTCCGTTTCTTTTCTATTAAAAAATGTTTGTTTCTTGATTTCCAGTTTTTTAATTAAAAATTAACGCAATAATGAGATGTGTTATTGTTATTAATAAATAGCTGAAGAGTTTAATTGTCCTTCTCTAGATTCCATCTACAAGTTTCTAAATTTTCTGAGCAGATGACGTTGTTCGCTGTATTAACTTAATTTTGCAATCATAACAACTACACTCCTAATTTTTCTTTAACTTCCAAATCCGATATCAGATAATAATAATATTTACATGGGGCCTTTCTGGGCACATCTTTTTTCAAATGCAATAAGAATTTTCTAAATTAGTTTAGAAATTTCAGAGATATAAGGTAACATAAATAAAAAAAAAGTGAATAAAATTGAGAACCTTTTCCATTTTAAAGTCGGGTAATAATAGGGAAAAAAAAATAAAAGCATTAGTTTATCGTGAAAACGAGTTAGTTTTCATAAAACGGACGCCACAAGAACCGGTTAAGCGAACGCGAGGTATCGTTACAATTCTATGCCGTGATAATTTTATGAAACCATGGATCGACCTGACGAGTGACATATCAGATTGTGCAAATGCAATTGCAAAGACATGCCGAAACGCACATCCGTGCAATTTATACAAATCTATAAATCCAAAATATGATCAAAAGTGTGTTTTCTGTATACGAGCTCCTATTCGTTGCCGTAAATGCGCCATTTCGACATACATATAGGATTTTTAGGAAATTGAGATTCGCACACTTCTTTGAAAAATATTTAATAAAATAAGGAAATAACAGATGTGTACAATGCCTCGTTACAAAGCCAGGAAATCTAACCACGTCTATCTCAATCCGCTACCTTTTTTTCACTCTCCTTTCTTTTTTTTCGTTTCGCTCACTTTTTATTTCTCCTCCTTGCCGACCGTTATGGACCTTTTACGAACAGTATCATCGCGCATTTCCTACATACATATAGATAAAATATATCAAATAATTTAATAAAATTAAAACAATAACAGGTAACATATCAAATGAGCATATAAGACTTAGACTTATTGTGAATTGTTTATTAATGTTGTGACGATATCTTCCTCAAGAGGGATATCGTCGGGACACGGAAAGAGGTGGCCGACTCAGCCGGTATGGCCGGGTCCCGAATGAGTACTGTGTGTCGTGGGGATGACGCTTGTTTATTAGTACTGGTTTACAATGGAGGACTAATGCTAAGGCTGTTACTATAGCTAGGTGCTAGCCGGTCGGTGGTGCTAGGCGCAAAACTTAAGACTAGGCAATCGGCGGTTACTAAGATAGGCGCGCAAACGGGGATTTGGCGTTTTTCCGCTGCTCAGGATCGTAGTTCCGTCATTGAGCGCGTTGCCGAGAGTGCCCATTGCTCGAAGGGTTGGTCGTCAACCAACAGATCCGGTCGAGAGGCAGTAGGAGACCTGCGCTCCCCGAAGGGACAAGTCGGTTGAGTAAAACGACTTTTCTCCGCTGGTGTCGTCAACCAACTTCCAGTGGGACCGCTGGAGGTAAGCGGGAGGGTAGGTAAAAATGGACGCCTCGGTTAAGAGCTTGTTGTATGCCTCGTATATTTGGTTCGACGGACGGTGTTCGGTACCGGACGTGTCGATTATCGTCGCCGCGGCCGGCTTTCTATCGCGGCACGCGGTAATCAGCCGCGAGATAACAAGTTGTGGCGGAGCTGTCCTGCGGCGGTCGCGGGTACTACCGCAGTATTGGTAGTTCGGTCGGCCGCGCATACATGCGCCGGTGGGTACACATTACAATGTGTTTTTGGTATGTGACCTGACAGTCTTTTGGAGAAATGGAGAGATTTTATTGCATATTCTGTGTGTGTGTAACATTGGGTTTTAACGCGAAATATAATAATACTGCTGTCATATGGATTGTGGTATCATTGAATTTAAAAAACGCTGTAGTATGATAATGTTTTAGTGTGAACAACTACTTAGGATCTGTGAGGACTCCATTAGTTGTGTGTTCAGGATAATGCAAATTCATAAACTATTTAGAAAAAACTTATGCACAAGAAAAAAAATTATGGAGAATTGCCCATTTTCCAGAAGACCGTCAGGTTTCTATAGATGTTGAATCCAACGATGCTTATTGTTGAAAGAGCGCTTGCAGATTACAAGGCAAGTACGCTGAGTAGTCTATGATCTTTAGTTAAAATGGGTAAAACAATAAATATGCGAAGCACTCTGGTGGCTATAGTAATAAATTAGAAATTCAATACACCAAAGGTTATTATTGAATAATCTAAAGTAAGAGGATATGAGGAAGAAACAAGATTTAACAATATTTTTTTTAGTTTTGAAATCATTAAAAATTAGGTTATATTTGTAGAAAGAGGTCTCCTCTAAATAACTACAGTAATGTTTTTCATGAAATAAGATAATATGAACTAAATATATTTTCCTAATACGGTTCTACATCAAATTCTCAATCCGTGTCGTTCTTTCACCTGTTGCTCTTTGACTGTCTTGACTATCGCAGACTTCCTTTCCCCTTTTCTGTTGTCACCTTCACGGCTGTCATTTTTCAGAATTACTGTACCATCATATCACCATCTTTCATCACCATCTAAATATTGTACCTTTATTGCTTCGACCTACTATTAACTCATGCATTGGAAAGACACACTGTACGTACGCGTTTACACATATGTACATATAATCCTACATTCAACCATTCTGACAAAACATCTGATCTCAGATGTCAATACCAAAATTGTAAATTTTTACAGTCTAGGTCTATTCAATATTACTACATACATTATGAACATTATTCATATTAGTTTCCGTTAACCTTTTCCTATCGTCACTTTATACGGATGTGCTTCTTGAACCTCCATGTCTTCCAAGTTTCTGTATGAGATACCAGTCATAACGTAATACTTTACTTATTTGATATGGTCCCATAAACTTTGGGTAGAATTTTAGATTAAGGCCGAATTGCGTATGTTAAATGGGTATGATATTACCATCACAATATACTTCTGGTTCCTTTCATTTTTTATTGTAACTTTGTTGGTTTTTTTTCTTGAATTTTCTTAACATTTTATCGACCGGTAGTCGATTCATCGACTTTTTGTCGTCAACGCTTACCGACCGGTAGTCGGTTAATCGACTTTTTGTCCCCAACGCTTACTGACCATTGGGCGATTAATCGATTGCTGTGGAAATTAGTAAACATTTGTTATTATGTATTGAGATACTAGTTGCTTTACTTTGTGAGTTCCCATATTTTTATAAAATTTTGAAAAACTTAGCGTTCACGATGAACGAAAGAAATAATGTTGGTGAGTTTTATCTAGATGATCTGTCAGATTGTCCTCACAGCTATTCAGCAAATGATACTGATGACGAAAGTGACAGCAGTGATGTAATAATTCGAAAACGACGTCCTGTATTGCCACTAAGTTCTAGTGATTCAGAAGACGACGATACAAATAATGTTGAAGACAGCGATGGTACATAGTTGAAGAAGGACAAAACGATAATTTTGAAACCTTTCGAAGGCAGTCCGGCCGTAAAAAATTATACCAAGTTCCCCTGAAAGTATAATATATATTGCAAATTTATTCATTGGAGATGACTTTTTTGAGGACATGGTGAGGGAATCCAATAGATGCCATTATCAAGTCATGGAAAAATATAGAATTATGTAAACAACGAGAAAATGGATATAACAGTATCAGAAATGAAGAAATTTTTAGGCCTAATAGTTCCCATGGCAGAAGTAAAAAAGGACGTTCTCTACGACTATTGATCCACTGATCCAACTATAGAAACGCCATTCTTCTCTCAAATAATGAGCAGGGACATATTTTTACAAATTATGCAGAGCTGGCATTTTTGTAACAATGAGAGCATTTCTCCCAATTCACATAAGCTTGTAAAAGTCCAGTCTGTCATTAATTATTTAAAGCAGAAATTTAACGATGTATATAAACCATGTCAACAATTGTTTTTGGATGAGTGTATAATTTCGTGGCGAGGTAGACTTTCGATTAAAACATATAATCCCGCAAAATCACAAAATACGGAATACTGGTTAGAATAGTGTCTGAAGTTCGTACAGGATACGTATGGAGCTTTTGCGTGTACGTTGCTGATGGAAAAAAATTAAAAGATACTGTATTATCTCTCATTAATTCGTACAAGTACATGTGGCACCATATAAACCCCTAAGGCAATGCAGAGTTTGTAGAATTAAAAAAAAAGGATGCAGAACCGGATTTATCTGTACATTTTGCAACATTCTACTACACAAAGGTGACTGTTTTGAGCGATATCATGCTTTAAAAAAATATTAAACGACTTCTTATCCTAAAAAATATTGTTATATAGATTATGGTATATTATATAAATATTAAACTGAAAACGACCGTAATAGATAAAATAAATATTGTTTAGCACTAATATCATGAAAATAAAAGATTTTATTATATTTAATTATCCTATAACAACCATAAAAAAAGCGCATATATTCCCGCGCGTGAATAGAACCAAACCCGGGGTGGCACGGACGATCTGCGGCTGAGCAGCCTTTGAAAGGGGCATGGTCTGCTTACGCGTTATCGGTTAGTAAAGTGTTAATTGTAGTTTTGCAAGAAAATGCTGTCGTTTCGGTTTATACGTTCCACCTGATTATTTTTTATAAGCGTAACAGTGACAATTCTCATATGTTAGACCGCTTTATCTAAACAATATTCTTCAAATTCGTGTAATGTAAAAGCCGTTCAAGCTATCAGAAATGATTCTTCTTGTGTTGTCAGAAATTAAGACTTGTTTCCATAAATGCGACAACATTTCTGCGATACTCATTGCTTTTGTAGCATATAGCCATGTAAATTTTGTGAACTGGTTTATAACTGCAGAAATATGCGTGGAAATTAGTTTATTTTTTTTTTTTTAAATTCATTTTTCGGCACCGACTGCTAAGGTCATTTGGTTTAGGACCTACTGTTTAAGGTGGATTCCGAACCACCAGAGCTACGGTATATATATCACATGGAAAAACTAGAGGTGATGGGCGGAATTCGAACCCGAGTCTGACGCGTGGCAGTCTGAGCCTCTATCCACTACACGACCTTAGCTCCAATTAGTTTATTTAAGTAAAAAGAATTTAATAAGAATACGTTGATCAAAACGAACAATGCTTATGAATGGCGACTCTGTGTAAATGACTCTTTCACACTTAGAAAAATTTTTCACTTTTCGTAAACTCTCTCCGCACGATTTTCAATACACAACCTTCTCTCTACGTATGACTCTTTATCCTCGATTCTTCTTACCCACTCATTATTTTCGATTGCCTTTTCCGGACCTCCAAATACTCCACCCGCTTTCAACACACGCCGTTCATAAAACCACACACATTCACACGCTTGTGACACATGCCATTGACATCTAAACCTCAAAGAAAAACTTTCCATGCTTGCATTTTTAGAAACACTTCACCCAAATCGTAAAAAATGACAGTGCTGTTCTAAAACTTTTGCTTCTCACATATGTTTGTATGCCTCCTTCGTGAAGGTCACCAAACCTGAATGATTCATGTGGTAGGTATGTATCGGAAGCTCTCCTTTTTCGGTAGGGTGCAGGAATTTCCTTTGTTTCTTAGCTTTTCGTTCGGACGGTGTACAATCGATGTAATATAGAATTACTATTGCCGTTAGGGTAGGGATGGAACATACTTGAATATGAAAGAGATAACAATTTAATAACGATAACTGATAGTGAAAAAGGAATAGGGATATATATTATAAGAAAAAGAAAGATAATAATGTGCTAATGCGAGATCGATGCCGACGTGCCACTACGACTCTATATACTATATACTGTTTGTTTATTGTGCCTGGCAACCGAATTCTTTTGTCAGTGTATCGTTTGGGCATCATCTATTGGCGCATTTACAAATTAATTAATTTACGATACCACAGTAATTTCACACAAATTTCTCGATTTTTTCACGCATGTGGTCAAACCAATAATCGCGTTTAAATAATGTCCCTGTTTTCGCGGTTTTTAAGTGTTCCTGTTTATGATAGCTAGAGATTTACCCGCAACTTGTTTACAAAAATTAAAAATTAAAATCTCCTTCTTTGACAAGTTTTATTAGATGTATTCAATTTTCATCTTCATTTTATGTTTGTTTTAATCCCAGTAGTACGCTATTAAAGTCGTTTTTCACGGATTATTGATGGATTATCATTATCGATGGATTTTTGTGATGTTTTTACGATGAGATCGGATAGACATGCGTTACAAAAATACAAAACGTGCGTTGCAAGAATAAATTCCTACGAATTCGTTTTGCTGACACGATTATGTTGTAATACGCTAAAGATTTTGAGAAGGTTTTCAAATTCCTTGAGAAAAATGTTGGGTAGTTTTTTGTGGAGAGAGACTTTATTGAGTTTTTGTGTCTTATATATGCGGGATGTGCGATCGTTCTATTCCCAAAAAATAAGGGAAAGTGCATTTGAAATGGAGAGCTGGCTGTGGCGCAGTTGTTAGCGTGAACGATTGGTGATCCAAAAATCTACAACTCGATCCCCGGCGGCGGCCGCAATTGCTTTTCTTTCGGCCGTACAATCCTACTATAGTTCCTTACGTTATAACCGCCTCTTCGAGTCCTGTTCGAAGTCTAGGCGCACTCTTTAAATACCTATTTCAAATTCTACCGTCCGCAAATCACAGCCCGCGAACCCCCCTCTACCCCCGCCTGCCCACTGCCGAGCAAGCTCTGGGTTTTATAAATAGCGTTTTCGAGTGATCCGACTCCATAGCTCATGGCACACTCATTGAATGATGATAGCGGAATGTCTTGAATTCGCTTACAATTATATTGTTTCGCTACAGGTGCATCCGCATAATTGTACTTCCTCATCATGAGGATTTATATGTAGCGCTCGTTTGTTCCAAGCCTAATGTGACTTTTTTTAAACTAAAATCATAAGGATGGGCAAGGATAAAATAGAACGTGAAGATAAGAAATTGTGTACGGATATTTTATTGGATTGGAGTTTGGGAATTTTGCATTCGAAGTGTAAAAAATCGCCCGCTACGCGGTAAAATGCGGCAAAGCGCCCGTGCAAGATGTGTTCGTAGTGCAGGGAGGGGATTAAGGCTTAGTGTGTCGATGTGTCTCACACTGCTCCCTAACCATGCAATAGTGTAGTAAAATAGTGATACCTATCACGCACCATGTGGACAAATATCCTTTCTGTTCAGGATTGAGGAATATCCTTTACAATCGATAAGTAATCTAAATAAAGTCGGAACCAAATATACTATAAATTTCTTTACGGCTTTTCCGATAGCCAATACTTTTAACTTGTAATTCATGTATTTTTCTTCGACCGGAGTAGTATTGTCGTTTGCATAATAGACTGGGGGAAACTTTCGATCTTCATCATCGCGCTGTAATAAAATTGTAGCATAGCCTAAGGAAGAGATGTCAGTATGTAATTATGTTTCAGCGTTAACAATTTATGGATGCAAAATTGGTTCATTGCTCACAGATAGTTTTAATTGTGAAAATGCCTCTTGCTGTCCTTTTCTAAATTGAAATTCTGTTAAAATGCTTATCAAATCGATCACAGGCTTAACTATACATGTATAGGCATATGGACGTATAGATTTACGAAAATAAGCTATAAGTGCCATAAAATTTCGTAACGCCTTCGTATTAGGAGGAGAAAGAAAATGTTTTACCGCATTTGTTTTTTCTCTACCGTCCGCTTTCCAGTGCCTCGAGACACGAATCTCATAAACAATCCAAAAAGAAATTCGTAAAGGTAAAGTTTTCGTATCACGATCTTCCACCATTGCTGAGAATAGGTAAAAGAGAGGAAGATCGAGTTAAAAATACGGTTACAATGTAGAGGTTTTGTTTACAGGCATCTGGATACATGCTTCTTTCAAATCTAATTTCGTATATACTTTAGCGTCTTATAATCTATTCAGTTTATCCTTCATAAGAGAAACCAGAAAATACATTTTAATTATTTTTTCCTTCAATTTTCTGTAATTGATGTAGATTTGGTTTGTACCATTTTTTATTTTAACTAACACTATACCACTAGCGTAACTCAAACTCGAATTTTTAATTATACTTTTATTAAACCAGGTGAGGATTTACATATCTACTGCTTCATTGTATTTTAAACATGCGCGGACGGTGATATATCTTATTTTTTTTTTTTTACATGCGGAAAATTTTCATAGACTCCCCGGCTCCTTGGGGGATGGGAGTCGGGGAAGTGCCACATTTTTACTACCTAAAACCCCCACGGCAGCCATCCTAAGCATAGTGAGGGAGGACACCGGGAACTACAAGCAACACCTCACGGTGTCCCCTCCCTCCGCGCTGCGTCGACGTGGCGACCCTTGCCTGGGGGATCAGGAGACCTCCAGCTTGCTTAACTAACTTGACGGCGCCGCACGACCGCTACGCGGATGCCGTCCCCCTCCCCTGTCCGGGGAGTTGCGTACAATGGCGGGCAGGCCCCCACTCGGACCGCCTGCAACCCTCCGTGGTGCGACTGGTGCAATGGGCGCCATAGTGCGCCTTCATTCGCACCACTATACAAAAAAAATAATCAGGCGGGGGCGACAGGGGGCGCTACGCCCCCCGCGAGCTCGATCCCGCTCACGACATCACGGGTCCGCCCTCTCGTGGACCCGCTCCGCGGCCTCCTTCCGCAACATGACATCCTGGCAGAAGGAGGCCTCGGCGCGCCAGGACCTCTCGCTGCTCAGCATCGCCCGCACGACTGCTGGCAGCGAGAGATTCATGCCTACTTCAATCTGCAAGACACGGCGCAGACTTTCCCACGCTGTACTGCGCCGTGTCCTGCGCATCGGGGCAGTGATGGCATGTGTCATCCGTTCCTTCTTGATCCGACACAGACTCTCACCGCAGCATCCATGCTCGATGTATCATCTGGTAGGTCAACCGGCTCCAGGTCCTGCCCAGCTGCTTCTCGAGGCTGGGCAGGACAGCCGCGACAGCGCACTGCTTGATGCTTCGCGGCTCCCAAATCCATCGCCGGCTCTGATGGGGCATCTCCATCTTGGCGCAGGGTGTGGAGCTCCCGCGTCTCTTCCGCTAAGACGGTGATATATCTAGGTAAATACCGGCACTTTTACCGTCTCAGGGTTGTACATTTCTATTATATCGTTTACTGTCTTTCTATGCGTCGAATTTTTGATATGCGACAATCAACCTGGGATTCGTCGATGATATTTATACTAAACACACCCGGTTTGTCATCGGTATTACTGTTGATTCTAGAGATATTCATTCTTTCAGGGATAATTCAAAAGTTTAAATTATTGAAGAAATCTGGACATACAAGCATTTTGTGCCTGCGAAGTACAACAAATTTGTTATGATTTACCAGTATTATTTTGCAATATTTTTTCTTGTTCACGTTTGGAGGGTTAACTTTACCCATTTACGCTTTTTTTTCAAGGGGCAAGGATTAATAATGCGATCTATTGAGCCACGATAAAAACAGCGGATTTCTTATTTCTTCTCGCATGGCCCTAATGCCTTTTTCTTATCATCACTAATTCGATTTATATCTTTTCTATTCGCTGGCATTTTATTATGAGGTTTTACCTGCTGCTTCATTTCACGAATTCTTTTCGCATCATATAAAACTGTTTTGTATACCTCTTCGTGAAAAGATTCGCTAGATTATTACTTTCTTGCACCCAATTGTTTATGTACGTCATGGCCGTTTATGTGTTCCTCAAACTCTGTTTTTAAAGTTCTTCTTAGTTTGGTTCACGTTTTTGTAATCCACAAAAATAATTGCGAAATCCTTAATAAACTTTTTACACAAATTGTTTTCTATATATCGGAACACTGATACAACTTAGCTACATCTCCAAGTTCCACCTCTCGAATCCATCTATTCGCACATTTTGTTTTATCACCGTGGAAAGTATTCGATGAGTTTACAACGTCCAATGCAGAAAATATATAAAGAAGCCTGAAAAATACATGATTTTCAGAAATTTTTTTAGACAAGATGAACGAGTATTTAATTTTTTGAAGTTTAGTATTGAGTTATATATATATCTTAAACTAAAAAAATATAATTGTTTTATTGCATGATAAAATAAAATAGCCCACATATCACCACGTCTTTCTGGCAGGTCCGCGCGTGGATTGCAAATTGGCATGAGTGCTACACTCCGTTTAAAAAAATTCTTATCATAAATGTCCGTAGTTTTTATACGAACCTAAAACAACGGAAAAAAGTCGAAAATTGGAAAACTTATACACCTTTGAACAGAAAAGTTCGTATTTTCATATTTTTTCACATTTTCGCTATGAAAAAGTATTCTTTTTGGTGATTTTTCAAAACAAATAGATTCATATAGAAGGTAATAATTTTATGCAGTTATAGTTAAAGTTTCATTAAAATACGCTGAATAGTTTTCAAGTGGGAGTTCACGCCAATTTTAGAAATGTAATTTTGAGAAAAACTGCGTTTAAAGACTTAAAAATTGAAAAGTGTATATCTATATCATACCGACTAATCACCGATTTCAGAATCACACAATAGACCTTCAGCTTCCTCGTACAACTCATTCTGCTCTATTTGTAGCTCCCTGTGTCATTTACGAGCCTTCTTGTCGATAAAGCGCTGCGTCATCTTTGTCGAATCAAGCGGTGGGTTTTATTCTTAACCATGTACTTCGTACACTGACTACCAATAATTATTTTTAACTCCTGCATACTTTGTAAAATCGAAGTTTATCCGCACTGATCATGTCAAGATATTCCTCTTGGTATTTTTGTATCACGTCACAATATTCACTCGATTGGTAATTTGGAGGAGCTCCAAAAAAAATTGTAGGGATAAGTCTTGAGTGAATAAGCAAGGTGATGTTTTTCGTAAAATAAAAGAATAACCAACCAAATATATTTCTATATACGAGGGTTATCCGATAAGTACTTAGCCTCACCGCCCGATGGTGCCATTAGCGTAGATATAAAACGATAAATATACTATCGTGTAATATATTCTCGTAGACAGCTACTATCAAAATTTCAGCCAAATCGGACTCGTAGTTTTGCTTTGGCCGGGTTTGAAAGCGGGCGATGGGTGCCGCGTTTGCTCACTCCGGACAACAAGCGCATCCGTGAGACTCTGCCGTCGCCACTGCCAAATTGGTCGAATTAGGCTACGAACTGCTGCCCCATCCACCGTATTCTCCAGATTTGACCCCGTGCGACTTCTTTTTCTTTCCAAACATGAAAAAGTCACTCGCCGGGCAGAAATTTGAGTCGAATGAAGAGGTTATCGCTGTCACAGAGACTTACTTTGAACCTCCAGAAAACGTTTTTTTCAAACGGGTTAAAGAAGTTGGAGCATGGCTGGGTCAAGTGTATCGAGGTAAAAGGAGACTATGTTGAGAAATAAATCGCCACTTTTCCAAAATTTTCGTTTTTCTTTTGTAGGCTAAGTACTTATCGGATCACGCACGTAAATTTTTCAATCCATGTCCTTCCTTTGCTTGCTTCTCTTTGACTACTTTGACGGTTGCATGCCACCCTTTCCCTTTTCCGCTATTCCTTTGTCTCTTTTACTGTCCTTTGTCTATTGTATTGGGTCTATGCATAAGTCCGTAGCGAAAAGTGAGTAAATTTCAAATGCAAAATATTGACCAAAAATAGCGATTTCAATCAACCAAATATGTTCCATTCTGTTCAACGATTTTGCCATCTCTCCACAAGCTTTACTATTCCTCTTTCATAGAATTCTTGAGATTTTTGGGGAAAGAAGTCATCCAAGTGGTTCTCGAGGACGTCCACGGAACCGAAGATTTTATTATGCATGCCGATTGCTTGCTTTCATTTATCCAGTTGTCTTGGTGGAATCAGTCGTTTTGTTGGGTGGGAGCAACTCATAATACACGATTCCTTTATAATCCCATTAGATACCGAGCATCACCTATTTTGAGTGCAATCCTGTCTTTGCAACCGTTTAAGGAACCTCTCCGCGCTTTGACCTGCATCTTTTTCGAGTGATATTTTGTAGAGAATCCACTTTTCGTTACCAGTTATTATCCGCTTTAAAAATGATTCGTATGGATGACGTTTCAGCAACGAGCGAGCAGAAATTCGGTCCATTAAATTCCTTTCGCTCAAATCGTGCGGCACCCAAGCATTAAGCTTCTTTATCATCCCAAGCTTCCGTAAATGTCTCGAAGCAGTTGATCGATCAATATTGAGGGTTTTTCCGATCTCTGTAGTCGTCAAATGCCGATCAGTGTCAATTAAAACCTTGATATGATCGACATCGGTAGTAACTGGCCGACCAGAGCGAGGAGCATCTTCGAAATCAAAATCTCCACAAAGAAATTTCGCAAACGATTTCTGACACACACTTTCGCTTACGGCATTCTCTCCGTACACGGCGCATATTTTTTTTGTGTTACGTTAAGTTTTTTTGCGACGCATTTTTACCTTTTCGGAAATAAAAAAGCAAAATGCACCAAAAATACACATTTTTTCCTACCATGTTCAAAATATAATTAAACTTTGTACACGTAACAGGTGACTATGAATACTTTCTTAAAATGTCGACACAAATTTCAGCTTTCACGTATGGTACGACACTTTATTTATTTAAAACAAGTGGGGGCGGAAAAACAACTGTGAACGACATCTGTTGGGATGCTCGGTATCTGATGGGATTATAAAGGAATCGTGTATTATGAGCTGCTCCCACCCAACAAAACGATTGATTCCACCAAGACAACTGGATAAATTAAAGCAAGCAATCGATCAGAAGCGGCCCGAATTGGCGGACAGAAAGGGCGTTGTATTCCACCAAGACAACGTTAGGCCACACGTTTCTTTGGTAACTCGGCAAAAATTATTGCGGATTGGGTGGGATGTTTTGGTGCACTCACCGTATAGTCCAGATCTAGCACCTTCAGATTTTCATTTGTTCCGGGCGTTACAAAACAATTTGCATAATAAAACCTTCGGTTCCCTGGACGTCCTCGAGAACCACTTGGATGACTTCTTTCCCCAAAAATCTCAAGAATTCTATGAAAGAGGAATAGTGAAGCTTGTGGAGAGATGGCGAAGTCGTTGAACAGAATGGAACATATTTGGTTGATTGAAATCGCTATTTTTGGTCAATATTTTGCATTCGAAATTTACTCTGTGACGTACGCCGGCCCTACACTTATGGAAAGGGGAAATCGAGAAACAAACTAGAGCGGAATGTAACATATGCATGCTAGTGACTCGAATGTTAGATCTACGATAGTAAGAGGGGAAGACACAGGGATGTTTAGAAATTCCAATAAATAAATTATGGGAACTGGGCGCCCAAAAGTCTAAACCCATAAAATTGCATCTTTATAGCGGACGGCGGAATGAGGTTCCTAGAATCCTCACAGGCGTCTATTCATTGTCAATGCCTGGGACTGTAGGACCCTCGGATAAACAAAAATCTGACGCACGTACCATAGATGCATGTGCAGGGCCTTGTCATACCTTGCATTTTTGCACTAGGAAAGGGTAGATCTCCAACAGTATATACGGGAAACCTTCAGGACACGTGGGCTAATTACTAGTAAAATTTCCAGTTTCTCTCGATCTTCCCGATCCAAGCATAAGTAAGAGTTAACTTAGCGCTAAAATTCCTTTACGAGTTCTCTCCGCGTAACTCCGAAGTTCAAGATATTCCTTAAACATTTGAGGCGCATTAAATTTGAGTATCGATAGTTTGGGAATATCATAGGGACCCCGAAGCTTACGATTCTCGTGAACGTTCTGAGGCGCATTAAATTTACGTATTGGCGGACCCAAAGCGATCGATCGATTTGATGAGTAAACAATTTAAACGTAAAATACGCGACGGACGGAACTCAAAGTTTAACAACTTTTATAGTAAATTAGGGAAAACAATAAAAGCCTTTATTGCCAAAGAAAGAGTCGTCGATATCGAACACCCTCTTGAATCTGATACTTTCGCACCTGATTCCTATGCTGAATAGCCTCACCCTTACGGTGATTTCGTAAAGGAATTCACCGAATCCCTTAAAAACTTCACCCAACGTGTTAATTAATCTGCCTCATCCCAGGGGAGTGTCGCGTAGACACGCTTGACCCGAAACCGTAATTATCTTTATATTAAAATCTCGGTAAATAAATCGGGAAGGCGCGAAACCGCGACTTAACTTCGACAGTCGCGGATAGTCCGTGACGTAATTCTGGTGACAGCGGTGGGATTGGAACAACTCACTTTTCGCTACGGACTTATGCATAGACCCAATACTTCTGATAAATAATTTTTGGTATAGCCTTGACCTCTTCCAGCAATGCAGTCTTTATTTCCTCAATCGTTGCAAATCTCTGTCCTATCATTGGTCTTTTCAGTTTAGAGAACAGAAAAAAAATCACTGGGCGTCATATCCGGTGAATATTGTGATTGAGGCATGATTGTGGTGTTGGTTTTGGCGAAAAATCACTTACAAGCAATGATGTGTGAGTAGGTGCGTTATCATGATGCAAAATCCATGAATTGTTTTTCCACAATTCCGGGCGTTTTTTTCCTATTGCTTCACGCAAACGTCATATAACTTCAAGGTAATACTCCTTATTAACCATATGACCTTTTGGTGAGAACTTTTGATGCACTAGGCCATAATAATCGAAGAAAATAGTGTGCAAAACCTTGACATTTGATCGAACTTGGCATGCTTCTTCTCGGCCTTCTTGGAAGAGCTTGTACCACTTATACACATGTTTTTTACTCAGAGTACACTTACCGTATGCCAGTGTCAATATTTCAAGTGTTTTGGAGCACTTAATTCCATTTTTTACACAAAATTTGATGCAAATTCTTTGCTTCATTTTTTTAGACAGCAAAATAGTGCCGAACACGAAAAACACGTCCAAGCTTAACCCTTTTAGCGCAAGCGTTTTGTGGAGTACATGCGAGAAATGCCACGGGCCGATTTGCCGGTCGGCCGGGCCACTGCGCCACATCGGCCCGTGGCACTTTTCGCATAAGGACCGTGGCACTATAAGGGTTAATGCTTGTCACACATAAACAAAAGATGCTATATAGTTGAAACTCTGGACATATGTTCAGAATGTGTGTAACAACATAAGGAAAAAAGAAAAACGGAAATCGAGCAAAGGTATCCCGCGAAATTCAAAAAGTCTCCTTACTTTTTGATCACGCCTTGTTACTGAGGATGAGTAGCATTAGTATATATAGATGTACAGGTTTATTTTTCGGGTGTACAAAAATATACAGATTTATTTAGCAATAGCTACTTCGGTACAATATATTGCGGGCGCATGTCTTGGATTCTGATGTTGGACGTTAAGTGACCCGTATACCTTCATCACACCGGTTATATTCCTCCTTCTGTAGAATCACCGGCCCATCACCGGACCGCTCGACTTCATACTCTGCTGCGATTGGCCAATCTTATCCTGGAGTTCCTTATACTCTAAATCTTAGAAAACTACTATGTATAACTGTATTTTACAACTTATGTGCTGCGTACTCCCTACACCACTCTTGAAAAACTTACACTTACTCTGAACAAATAAACTGACGAATCAGTTACATCCATCTTAAAAAGATGAAAGGAAGATAGTATATTAGTGATGTTAAATCAGGTGTACCGGTATGAAGTGAACGTTAAGATACAAATGTTTCGATAGGGAACATTTGTTATGAACGAACCTTAATTTTTTTTTTGTTTGGTTGGTATGATATCTGTCAAACATACTTAATATACATCAACTCATTGTACAAACAACATCATATTTTGTCATCCTGTTAAAAATGTCGAATTTTTTTACCAGAAGGTGATGATTTGCGGAAAGCATTAATTTTTTGTTTTCATTTGAAGAAAAGTGCTACAGAGTCGCATCGAATACTTGTCGAGGCATATGGTGATCATGCTCTATCAGAAGCAACATGCAAAAGATGGTTTCAACGATTCAAAGATAATGATTTTGATGTGAGAAAAGAAGAACGTGGAAGGCCACCAAAAAAGCTTGAAGACGCCGAATTGCGAGCAATATTGGATGAAAATGATACTTTGAGTCAAAAGCAAATGGCAGCAATGTTAAATGTTGCACAACAAACGATTTCTGCCCGTTTAAAAGTTATGGGAAAGATCCAAAGGAGTGGAAAATGGGTGCCACATGAATCGTATGAAAGACAGATGGAAAACCAAAAAAACACTTCTGAAATTTTGCTTCAAAGACACGAAAGAAAATCAGTTTTGCATCGAATCGTTACTGGCGATGAAAAATGGATTTATTTTAAGAATCCTAAACGGAAAAAATCATGGGTTAATCCGAGACAACCATCAATATCGACTGCAAAACCAGATGAAAACCTGGTGAAACTATTAATACTAATCGCTACAGACAACAAATGATCAATTTGAACCATGTATCGATCGAAAAACAACCAGAATGGGCCAGAAGACACGGCAAAGTAATTTTCTTACACGACAATGCACCTGCACGCTAAGCAAAACTAGTTCAGGATACAATCAAAGCACTTGGCTGGGATCTGCTACCCCACCCGCCGTATTCACCAGATTTAGTCCCTTCCGACTACACATTTGTTTTCATCGATGGGACACGCATTTGCTGAGCACCACTTCGATTCCTACGAAGAAGTCGAAAATTGGGTATTTGATTGGTTTGCTTCAAAAGACGAACATTTCTATTGGCGTGGTGTCCACAAATTGCCAGAAAGGTGGTCAAAATGTGTAGAAAGCAATGGTCGATACTTTGAATACAATTTTTTTTACTTTCCCATTCAAAACAGTGTTTTATTTTCCCAAAAAAACGCTCAATTCATACCGGTATACAGAGAAGGAGAGCGTGAGAGAGGGAGGGAGGGATCCCAGTGTAGAGTCTATCACAGCCACTGTCGAGCATATAAAGCCGTGGGTCATTGACAACTCCAGGGATGAGGATGATGAGATCCATGTTGCGCGTCGGTAACCGCATCGGAAGACTAATACGAGAACATCATATGTAGGATCGCTCACAAACACCTTTGTCGGCGAGTCTAAATCTGTTTGGCGGCACTTTTGCGAAAAGGCCTGTGCCGCCTTAGACCGTAGAAATGAGTATTCTTGCGGTATGCAGGGTATTTGCAGGGTCATTGCAGAGGAATATTTACGGATAATATCCATGCAATAAACGAAAATGTGATATACTTTCACTTTCTTTTTTTTTACAACTTTTAGTCGTTAGTAGTACTTCAAATGTACGTCAGTGATTTCAGCACAAGTGTACAGAATCATTCGGCGATTTTCGAATAAGGCTATGCGAATGATAATAATGCACTTACTGCAGAAATTTGTGTCTGTTTTGTGTTTATTGGTACTGTGTATCAACTATAGACAAGATCAAGGCATTCTAAGGAGTGTAGTACCTTATGTTGAGACAGGAAATTTACACTTATAATGTTTTTTTCTTTAGGCATCCATGACTAATATATTTTTAAGTCAAAATTGTATTTATACTAATGTGCAGTTTTAGCTTCTGAAATATGTATGAGTTTTATAAGCGTGAAGACCAACGAAAAGTAAACAAACCTGTTTCTCGATATTCAATTTCATTTTTCGGAAAAACGATTAGATATTTCTATTTTACTTTTTACTAGTTCCACGACAGTGCTTTTATTTTGGCATTGGTTAAAAAATTTTGGAGAAAATGACATTTTTAAAACAATTACTTGCCGCCCAGAAAATTAATTATTGAAAATGACCCAGAATATTTCATACAATAATAATGGTATTGTTAACGATAGTGTTGCATATCTTGTAACATTTTAAAACTAATATGGTTACATTCATTTACAATAAATTTTCTCAAATCTTTTCAAGTTCGTGGACGTAATACATATGTTACTCTATATTTGAACAGAGGTACAGCAATTGCAGCGGAGGTTAAACGAGGGCAAAAAAGAATACAAGAAACTGAGCAAAAATTATATCACAATGGGGACCAACATGACCGAGCAAACAGTCAATTTACTCTCCGAGACGAAAAAAGTAAAAGACGAATTGACGAAGGTATTTAAAATTTACAACTTTATAGAAATGGCAATTGTTTATATATTTATTTAATACGACATGTAGTTTTTATTCACGTTATAGTCTTACAATATATCTTACACTAGTCCATCTTCTAAGTCCTCCACTACCTAATACTACCTAACCCCTTGATATATAAATAAAACGGAATTTGATGCGTCCGAAAAATATAATACTAATTAATTTGGCCCAACTGAACAGTTATGTGCAAACTACGAAAGAGAACGTTTTATTTAGACATTTGGATCATTATATAACATTTAATCAGATTGATATAGAATGTTAATAAAAAACAATTATTTATAACTTTTATTAAACTCAAATATTGTCTAGTCTCGCATTCGCCGCGCAAGTTCATTGCTATACTGAATACTGCTTTCAACGTGCTGCTTTCTGATTCACTGATTTGTGGACGCAACTTTGTTCTGGGTGCTGTTGATAATAATTTTCCTTGTTTTCCCACCATCATACCCACCAATACCAATATAATACCAATATATATAACAATGTGGGAGAGTAGGGCATCTTAAACATTGTAAAGAAACCAGAATTGACGCACGAGTGAAGCGACTGAGTAATCTGATAATATACTGCACGGCATCTACCAAAACGAGAAGGCTCGTCGAAGTCTACGATGACACGTGAAATGGATGACGATCCGGACTCATCGTTATAAGTCAAGGGGTTAATCCTAACTATCATACTGACCGAGTGCCATTCTCTCGTTGGCAGCCGTTGCTTCCCTTATGCCATTTCTGTCTCTATTTGAGTTCCTTATCTCTCCTTCCTCATCCCATATTCTTTCTTATTTACCCGCCCTCTTCTTACTTATTCTCTCTTAATCTTTCTCTCTTCTTCTTTTCTCCATCTTCTTCTTCATTTATCTCTTTTCCTTTTCCTTATTCCCAATTCTAAATCTCTTCTTATAGCCTTCTTCTTCTGTTTCCCGCCCACCGTTTCATTCAAATGTCCCAACACCCTTTATTTTCTCCCATCTAATCTCTCTGTATTTCTCTTTCCACCGTTTCATTGTTTTATTACACGCCCTTTCTCCAAGCTCCTCTATTCCTTTCTGCCTGCTCCAGTTCCTGCCCCCCGCCCTTAACTCTGCCACGAAACTATGATTTCTCTCGTTTTCCCACTGTGGAAATGTTCTCCGTTCGCAACCTTTCCGTGATCCGGTGATAGAAGACTCGTCAAATTTGAACGTTGTTATGTTTTTAAATCCATGTCTTACAATCGTACGCTCTTCAATATGTCACGATCTACCGTCGGGACCGATTTTTATATTAATTTATATTACGAAGATTCGCGGTTTTTCGGGGACAACGTGCCTACGCGACACTCCCCTGGGATGAGGCGAATTGTTTAGT
>JBCFXI010001818.1:0-39074 GCA_038496175.1 Ampulex compressa
TATATTATATATACATATACCCATTTCATCCGCATTTGTACCCCGAGATTTATAGCGTGCCACGAATACTTCCGAATGATCGATAACCGTGTCGATCGCAATATCAATTACAACGAAGTACGATCGTTCCCGCTTATTTCTGGATTAAAGTAAAAGCACGGCCTCGCGTATTTCTAGATTAAAGGAGGGACGTGCCGTCGTTTGTCTCCGGATTACAGCAAGGATTCGTCCTTCGGACTACCAAGAAACGAATAAGCATACCTAACCGGCTCGTATCTTCGCGCCGATCAGGTTTGTCCCTAAATTCGAGCCGAACAGTATTTTCCTCTCGAGCAGCGTTCGTGGTCTCCTCTTCCAAACGATCGGAAGCCAAGTAGCGAGCGATGCGTTCGTGCGTGTCGCGCCTTACGAAATCATAACTTCCTCGCGGTCGAACGGAAAATGTTTGGACCGTAAAACGAACATTCGAACGATCGGGGCAATCGTTGTACGAACGATGTAGAAATAGCAATAAGGAGGAAGAGGTAAGGAGCGAACCGGTCGGCGTGGGTGTGGTCCGAGGCCATTAGCGCTTTACCGTGGGGTGATAATGGCTCGCGTTAAAAAACACGCGCTCGTGCTCGAGCCGTACCCGCTCACCACCTTCGTAAATTATAGCCACGCTTCGCTCTCTCTCTCTCTCTCTCTCTCTCTCTCTCTCTCTCTCTCTATCTCTATCTCTTATTACCTTATCGTTCCGCTTATCGTCGCTCCCCGCTCTGGCGAATCTTCGCTCCCGAGAGCCGACTCGCGACGATACAGACGGAGCACCGATCGATGATCCGCTCTTTCCTCTTTACGCCTACGCCTCTGCCCTCGTTACTTTTAAGTTTACTCGCGCGTCGACCGAAGAAGGAAAGATAAATCGTGGCAGATGTATTTCGCGGAGTATCGAAGAACGAAAGGAGGAGGAGCGCGGGTAAAAGCGTAGAAAACGGGTTTGAGGAAAAAAGAAACCATAAAACGAATGGCAAGGGTGCGGAAAAATGGCGAAAAAATGTTGATCCGTGGTATAATTCATTCTCCAATACGGCAGCGAGGATTAATCCTGTCGAGGATGAAACTCGGTGCGAAAGAAAAGAACGTTCTCGGACGTTGCGTATACGCAACGTCGGTAAGAAATGCTTTAAATCCCTTTTTCCAGGGTGGCGAGCAGCTGGTTATTATTCAAAACGAGGAGGCCTCGGACAAATGAGCGAGGAGGAAAATTCGAGGGCGTTTTCTCGTTATCCGTATCGCGACAGCCTAGGATCCCCTTTGAGTTCTCATCCACGACCTTTCGGCCGAGTGTATCCGAAACAAACGTCCCGACCTCCGCTTCGACGCCGGTAAATATAGGTATGTACAGGGTGGCAACTCGTTAACCCCGAATATCCGCCAAAGCGTCCCTCGCGTCTAAGTATTTTTTATAGAAAACCGCCTCCTTTCCTATTCGAAGGGGTTCGCCATGTAAGCTTACTTCTCCTTTTTGCAGATAGAGGCGTTTCGGAGCTCGCAAGGAAATTTTTTACGCCGCTCGATGTATTGGCGTAAAAAGTACGTCGGTTCGCCTAACAAAAAGGAAGCTGACTTTGAAATCTCCGAAACGTCTCAAAAAAAAAAAACATTACGTACGTTGCGTAACGCGTCCTTCGAATCGTACAAGCTTTACGTGGGAAACGTTCACGTAGGATGTATCCTTTGGAAGATATTCGGAATGGAACACCCCGTATATCCCACGCTCGCGAAGGAACAAAGGTGCGCCCTCCACCACGCCAAATGCCTCAACTTTTCTACCGCACCGTGGATTCTCTGGCGAAGCGTCAAATTAAATGTGCCGGGTACCCTGACCCCCTTTTTCTTTTATTATCCAAACCGAGGACCGGGATTTCGCGGAATGTCGTTTGACCGATCGAACGTTGAAAAATGGGGGCTCGGCATTAATCCTCGGCGACGTGACTCGGTCGTAGTTTAGCCAACTTTTTACTCCATCATCCCGTTATTAGTTCGTCGTGCTTTTAAAAGATTACAGCAACGATGCGCTCGTCCTGTACATCGCGGCCGATGTAAAATTCAGTCCCAGGAGGTCGAAGTCAAGCGATAGGGGCGCTGGAAAAATTCCTTCCGAGCCAGCTCGGTTTTTCCTTTCATTATCCAGTCACGTACGAGTGGAAACATCTCGGCGTCCCAGCCTATCGTTATCGCGGGATCGACTCTCGACCTTCCGCCGACACCTCAGAGTCCCCCCTTATCGGTTTCCTCGAGGTTCGTGATTAACGAGCCCTCGTTACATCGCGATTATCATTGCGCGCGGCCACAGGCTTATCCCCAAGACCATTCCGCGGACTTCCGCCGATTCTCGAGGATCGATCCATCGACCCGAAACGAATCTCGCTTGGCGGAACTTCGAGGACGTTCGCGACGAAGCCACCCCCGAATTCTTTCGATGGCTTCGTTAGGAGCGCGGCTATTGTATCGCATTGAATTTTCCAAGAGCAGCACCAAAATCTTAGACGCGGCAGTTAAGGAAGGCGGGCACGACGAAGGCTCGAGAAGATGTTTGTTAAAATTGTCCCGCCTCGATAACTACGAAAGACTCGAATTATTTTCGAATAGCACGTAAATGGGCGGCCCATGTTCTTGCGCTTCCCTGTCCAAAGCGCGTTTTTGGTCCATTATTTTCGTACAACGTAGGCGCAAGGATCGTTCGCCAGTGGCGAGTTCCGCTGGAAAGAAGGAAGAGGAGCGAGGAAGGGGTTGGAACGGGCGAGAAGCGTCGCGAAAGACGAGCGGAGATGGTGCGAAGGGGTGAGAAAGGAGGAAAGAGAGGCGATCTTCCGTTTAATGGGGAAGAAGAATTCCCGGGAGAGCAGACCAGACGCCCGTACGAATAAACGGCTGTTAATAATTTCCACCGTGGAATCTTTCGTTGTAACGTTCCGTGAAATTATTTTCGCTTTCCCGTCTGCCAGCCGTGAGATATAAATTCGGGGGGAGTACCGCCCGCCTATTTATCAGCCGCAAGTAACTCGACTGCCGCTTACCGGGCCGTGAGAAAAAAGGTTAAGGAACGGAAGCATCGCGAGACGATCGAGGATACGGACGCGGATAGAGCTACTTTTCCAACGAGGGACGTTTATTTTCTTCGCGCATTTTACGCTTACGTAAAATCAATTTGGTCCTTGCCCCCCCCCCCCCATTATCCTTTCATCCTCCTTCGGGCCCCGCCGTTGCACGAAACTTCGAAGTCGTAATTTTGAGCTTGGGGCGCGAAAAGTTCGGACAGCGGTAGGTTTTCAACGGAAAATATCGGAAGGGATGACGGGTCCGTCGACGAAAGTTGGGCAAAAAGCGCGGGGAAGGGCAAGGATTGAGATCGACGAGGTGCCGCGAACAAAGTTCTCGGCTCTCTCCCCCCTCCCTCGATCGATGCGAATCGAAGCGAGCAACGGGATTCGGAGCGGTACGATGATCGGACCAGCCCCAAGGTACTCGCTTATTATCGGGAATCTCTCGAGAATCTGCGCCGGTTCAAAGTTAATCCAAACTTTGGTTATTCGTTGGTCGGCCACTTATCGTTGGGTTATCCTAACGCAAAGATGGGCCCTTCGGCCGAACTTTCGAGGATCCGCGGTTTACCCGATCAATATGCTCGCGCTCTTTTCTTATTTAATCACCAATTAAGAAGGAATCGTGCACCATCGAGATTCATGGCCGATGATCGAGAGGCCGATATACCGAAATACTCGATGGCCGAGAAATATGTCGGTCGACCGATGAGGTACCAAAAGCCGGGGCACTGCGAGTGTAACCCGTCGAAGGTTGATTTTTGATGGCCAATCTCCGATACCCTTTTCACCGGAGTCTCTCTTTGCACTTTCCGCGCACGAAACTCGATCCTCTCTCTCCCCCAAACTTACGAAAAACCAGCGCGTACCTTGCTAAATCCGCATTCGTCCGGCTTTGCTCCCTATTGCGCTTTGCGCGTGGAATATACGACGCGAGTCGCGGCTTGCGAGCTCCCGAGGGCCGCCCGCTCGCGACTCTAATCCCCGACTTTTTATTCCCAGTGCGGTATCCGTCTTCGCGCACGAGAGCCGTGATGGATGGAGCTGGCAGCGGAGCGCAGTTATCCCGCACGAACCCAGAAGGCCGACGTCGGACCAACGAACGTTTCGACCCGATGAGCTTATTCGAATCGCACCTCCGTCAGCGCGACGCGTAGGTTCGCTTTCGCGAGCGATTATACGAATGCAACGCTCCTCGTTCGTGCATCGCTCGAGACGAAACGTTGCGAGGAGGAAATGAACGATCCTCTTCCCGAATTTTCTCTCGAGCACCTCGTGGATCTAAGCGTTGGAGAAACAGCCGAGGGAGACGCGAGGTTGTAAGAAGCGAGAGGGCGAGCGGTCGTTGATCAACGAGCCTGCTGGGTATTCTCGTGAAGCTGACGGAAAGGAAAGTTTCCGGGAAAAAAGTATCGGCGGTGGCGCGATGCCGCTCCATCGAGGAGCCGCGATACTTTTGCAACGATAAGAGGCCTCGTTGGTTCCGACGGAAAGAGACGTCGTGCATCTAATTAAGGTGCGTATCGGGCCCGCGTCAAACAGGTACCGGATTAATGGTCGTAATTGCGCTTAATTAACGGCCCCCTCTTCGCTGGCGCGCGACGCTTTAAAACGTACCGATTAATTATGCTGCCAACCGCTCACTCGTTATCGATCAAAGAAAACCGTTTTTCCCGCGACCCACATTCCTCCTTTGTCCAAACGGAAACCCCATTGTAACCTGCCCGCGATAATTATTCATCCGTATCCGGTTGCCTCGTGCGGAATTAGCAAAATTTCGGCCGAGAATACCTCGATCGTATCGTTATCCAAAATTAATGCGATCGACGAGGGATATGGAGAATAGAGCGAGAACACGTACGTAATGTTTACGCGCGTATACGTAAATTAATACGTTTCGCCCCCGATTCGAAGGATAGAAATTCAAGACCCCGATTCGTCGATATTTTCTTTCTGCCCTATAATTTATGCAAATATTACAGCGATGTGAACTACGATCCGCTAATGTACGCTAAGTTTATCGGATTTTCTCGAAGCTCGCGCTCAAGATAGACCGTTGCGATGAGCAAGAAGTTTTGAAAGTGGTTCAAGAGAAAAGATCGGTCGTTTAAAGGTAAGGGCTTTTATCTCTCGCTTTGGGCCGATTATTTCTTGGATGCGTCGCAAGGCTGGGGAAGGAGGGCGACCCAGGGCGAGGCAAGCGACGATTTACTCGAAGGAACGCTTCGAGTAAGAAAGATCGCGGATGAAGGATTAAAGACCGCTTTGCAGTCTTCTCGCCGCGTCACCGGGCCTGGCATTAGCGTATCATCTGGCAAAGTTTAATTAATCTTGCCGCAGGATGGCGGACGGCGGATTATTACACGTCAACCTAATTAAAGGATGCAACTCGAAGCCCCGCTCGAGATGGTTTGATCTCGCGTAAATTATAATCTTCGATAACGCGTACTCACCTCCCTGCCCTCCCGTCGTGCAAACGATATTCTTCAACGTACGATTGGCAAACATCGCGATTTTGAAAATGTAGTAAGAATAACGACGCTCTGTCGTACCGTTACTTCCGTATCCTTTCCGCCATTCCCGTTCTTCGTACCATCCACGATACCAGCCAATAACGTCTACCCGAACCTTGCTTCGGGAATGTTTCATTACCCGTCCAATTTCCGATATCAGGCGAACACAATCGTACAATAATCGTAGATTTTCCGCGCAAAACCTCCGCCAAGGTAATAATGAAATTTCAAACTCGATTCGTTGCCCGATTCGATTTATCCCAGTTTGCTTTGGGAGGGGCGAGATTTTGGAATTAACGTCGGGGGTCCGAGGATCGTCCTCGAGAACGAAGATAAATAAAGCGGAGGTGGGGTTTTAATATCGATCGCCCTCCGAGGACCTTGAAGTATTAATCGCAGAGCCCGAGGAGGTCTGCGTGCCCGACGAGTGGCCGATGGCGGCCGGTACGAAGGTCTCCCCGCGAAAGTAGGGAGGCTTTTCGGGGTTTAAGGTGTCTGGAAGCGAGCCAGAGATTATCCCCGCTCGTCGCGGGACTTCATAACCGGGATGAGCGCCACGAGGCCTTGCCAACCCTTCCGAAGCGCCCATCGATCTCCGGGAAAATCGGCCGGCCACTCGACGGCCGATACGTCTTCGAGCAATCCTCGATCGACGTACATATTTCATCCCGGGGCTCCTTTTCGCTCTCCGAGAGACGTGTCCCGGATGCCTCTCGATTGTTTCTTTAGCCAATATTTGGCACGGCAGACCCAACCCGGGCTTCGATGAAGTTGACCGACGCGAATATCCGCGCTCGATAACCCTCGTGCACCTCTAGTGCGGAAAGAACTGCCGACGAGTTCGAAGGAATCCTTTCGACAGTTTCTTCCTTTCTGTTCCTGGCTGGGTAAATATTACCCCCTTGCAACTCGTCACCGCGGTACGTATTTTATGACGATGAAAACTAAATACGACCGTGACCGTGGAAAATTACACGTAGAGCTTTTTGCGCCTACACGCTCATCGCATTCAGCTTCATTCTCGCGTGTACTTTGCGAAAACAAGAATCGATTATCCTCGACCCCTCGAACGTTCTGGATGAAAAGGTGGGAAAAATCTGCTGGAATTATCCACCGGATACACCCGCTGAAAACGCGCGTTAAGGATGTCAGAAGCACTCGCTAGAAATATAGGCGCACCCGTCAGGAACGCTTACGAGGGATATTCGTCCGAAGGATCCACCTAAAATACCGAGAAGACCGAGATCGTTCGTTTTGACCGAAAACGCGCGAAAACAGCGGTCGAAACGATCGGATAAAAATATCCCCGGCAAACGTACGTTGGAAACACAAGCTGGAAACATCCGTTCGAGATGCAAGCTGGAAACACTCGTTGAAAACGGCCAGTGGAGAAAGATCTCGCAATGCGTGAGATCATCGCGAACGCGTCTTTTCGCCGAGCATCGAAACGGCAGTCGGCCGTGCGTTACGTTTCCCCGAATCTGGGTCAGAGAGGGTGGCTGCGAAGGGAGGAGGGAAGGGGCAGAAATCGTCGCCCAGAAAAGTTCCTCTTTGGAAAGACGAACGTGCTTTACGCTCGTTCAAGTCCATCGCTGAATGCACCGTTCTTTTGCCCGCTTTCTGATAATCACGATGCCGCAGGAATACGGCCTTAGGAAGGCCGATGCGAAATACCGACGGCGCATCGTCTGGAAAACTATCGTATCCGGCCATTTCGATCGTTGGAAATAATAAATCGCTTCTTTCGCAATGCGCATCGAGAAGTGGCCTATTCCAGAGCAACCCTGCGAAAGCGAAAAAAGAATGACGATCTCGAATCTACCGAATCGTTCCCCTAGAAAACACGAACAAGCTCCTTAAAACGAATGCGCAGCATCGTGTTTGAGGTCGAGAACGAGAGGGTGGAACGACATCCAGACGGTATAATCGCCGACGATCGTCGGGCTGTCTGGAATTTGATCGCGCCGAGAACGAGTTAATCGTATCGTTTGCGCGCGCCTAGATATCGGCCCGATTCTCATGAATTTTCCATGTCGAATTCGAAAGGCTGTCGTTTGGGCGAAAAAGAAGGCCGATTAGTCACGGTAATGGACACTGGCGATATCGGCGTACCTTTTGCCGGGTGTACTCGGACACGAGCGATAAAATTCTGCGAAACAGAGGAGTTTTGGAACACGGTCCGCCGCTCGTAATACGCCCGTTATCTTTCGAAGCAATATCAATAGTTAACGATGCGCTTAATAGCGCCGCGTGATGGATGCTGCCATTTCGTACGCCCATGCTTCATATATCATCCTTTCGTACGCCGCGGTAATGCCCCCCCCCCCGCCCCTCCCCCGCCCTTCCTTCATCCGCGAACATCCCTAATGCAGAAGGCTTATTTCCACCCGTCGCCACGACAATTCCCACGCCCCCGCGCCTGATCCTCCGTGAGAGCTTTTAAATTATCCCCGAGTAAAGGGCGTTATCGTAAGCATTCTTTTCTTTTCTTTTTCCTTGATCAGCTTTTCGGTTATCCACGTCCTACTCGACGTGCTCGATCACAAGGTAATACCTTCCGCCGTATCCGCAGTCTGGTGGAGACTCAAAATACTTCGTGTAAGGGTGTGTGCAAAATCAAGATTATCGACGTCACAACGTGCGGATTCTTTTTATCGGTAGCCTCGTTGCGTCTCTTCGTGATCATCCTCTTATTAAACTTCCCATTACCCTTCGCGCCAATGGCATCGTTATTCAATCATCGTCGATTCCTCTTGCGCTCGCGAAAAAGAATGGCGCTTCTCCGTAACGAGCGTACTCGTCATACACGGCTAACCGGTTAGTGTCGATGGCGAGTAATCGGTTTGGGGCGTGCAGAATATCGGGGGAGATAAGCCCGAAGGAGGTTCGACACGGCGGTACAATGGGCCGCGGGAGGACGACAATGCTCCTCGTTGGCGCACCAACCGACAATGGATCCCATTCCGCCGATCCATCGATCCCCGCCGATCGACCGTCCGGACGATCGACGGATCGTCGTCTTCCGTTTCGCCGCTCGGCCGATTAAATCCTTGCCGTCATCCTCGAATTTCCACGGCTCGACGGCAGTGCTCAACCCCCGAAACCGGACCACCTCGCATTTTCCGTGCAACCACCTAAATTTCTCGACGGAGACTGGTTTGCGCGCTACGAAAATCCACGGTTGATAAACACCGATCCGTTTTTTAGCGCCACGATACAACGTTTTTGTTTGCACCGGAAAACGAATGCGAAATCGCGAGGTCTTCGATCGAATCCTCATTAACGTATCGTTGCGTAAGAAGGAATATTCGCGGTACAGAATTGTTATATTAGCGTAATATTATTACAGGAGCACAAGGCTATTCTGGTTATGAAAAGAATTTCACGCCGTAGAACGAAGCTTTGAGAACCATCCGAAATTACTGTGGATATCTCACCCGTGACACGTCGATCTGCTCGGTCTTCTAAGCATGCCAAAACCTGGCATTCCAAAGTGCCTCGAAAACTTCGTAAAACCGAAACCGAGGAGTGTGTTTGCCTGCAGGCAACGGGGAAATCCCTTAAAATTGAACTCTCGGGATCGAGGAAGTCCTCGAGGAAAGTGTCGAGTTAATGCGATCCCTCGATGCGATTCGTCCGTGGGAGAGCGACGAATCGGCGATCCTTTCATTAAGAGTTCTTAGCGGAATACGATTTATCGGCAGCGGGCCTAGTTTTCCTCCGGCTTTCGAGGAGTGGGGAATCTTATCCAGATCACGGTTTCCCGAAGCAATTATCTTCCTCTTTCATCGAGCGGAAGCAGGCCGGCTCATTGCCTTTACGACGAATTGGGTCGATGCTGGATGATTGCTCTCAAAGTTTCGACGATCCTCCACCTTTATTGCGTCGAACGTTTACCTCGTCGTATTCCCACCCCGCCCATACCCGCCGATCGATCCTCACCGTATCACCGTTAACTACACGCGATATAATAATAGCGACTTACGTAATGTACCAGCCACTTGCCCGGAGAGGGACCCCGTAAATACCGCAACGACCTTCGTTTTTCATCGCAAAGGTACTTACCCTCCAAAGAGTTCTCGTAAAGAGTCAAATCGTAATCCTACTTATCCTCGGATTTATTCCGATTTTACTAGGGTTGGAATATTTATGCCATTCGATTCGTCTCGACCAAAGTATCTTTACGTGGAAAAAATCGTCGTTATACTTGGTTATGCTCGAGCCTTGGAAAGTTTTAGGTCGCAAATACGGATACAGATTTTATCGTCTACAAATCGCGGCCAATGATTCGAATTACCTGGACTCTCCCCATCGGCGGCGACACCACCAGGAATATCCTCATGGTGGCCTTGAGGAAGTCATCCTGGTTACGGTTCGTCTCGTGCAGCGCCGCCTCGGATATGCTGGCGCTGCCCTGGCCGGTCTTGCGGCGCACCTTGCGCCTGATGCTGCCGACTAGCCTTCGCCAATCCTGTCCACCGGCAGCACCGGCACCACCCCCGCCCCCGTGGCCGGACGCATCCTGGCCGGCGGAAGACGACGACGACGACTTCGAGGGGCTTAGATCGCGACTCGAGCGCCGACTGAGGGTACCGCGGCCCGCAGGGGCCCCGGATGCGGACACCGTGGTGGTGCCTGCCCCCACCACCGGCCCACCCCCGCCACTCGGGCTGGTCCCAGCGGCGCTATTGGCCGAGAGTTCTGGGCCAGCGGGCCCGGGCCGGGCGCAGGAGCCAATCGCGCGGCCACCTGGCCCACCGCCAAAGCTCAGCCTGCGCACGAGGCCGCGCAGCCCGCTCTTCACCGCCGTCGGGGCCGCCTCCTCCACCCGATCTCCCGGAACTTCCACGCTACTGTCTGCCTCTTTACGCCCGGAGAGAGATTGACGCTGATTATTCGGCTCCGCGAGCTTTGCCCAGGACTTCGGAGATGTCGACGAGGGTACGCGGATCCTTGAGAATCGACGATGGATCGGCACTCGTAGAGCTTGCTTCGACGATGAGTCTTTGATTCGAGCTTTCGGAACTTTGACGGTGCTTCATTAGTTTTGTACACTGTGAGGGAGATTAGTGTCGGTCGTTGGGAGCCGCGTGATTTGCTTTGAGCCGATTTACGAGAATGTCGTGCGAAGTTATCCTCGCTGGTTTCGAAGGATCATCGAATGCTCGTGCAGAGATTTTAAAGCCGTAGATTAAATTCTCCAAGTGTATGCGCTTTGATCCAGTTTCGAGTAATTCGAGGTGGTAGGCTTTTAAAGCTTTGCGATCGTGCACGGTTTTCCACGATCCTCGAGTGGACAGATGGGATCTGCGAAACTTTCGCGCTCTGGCCTAGTTACCCTATTCACCGAGCCTAGACCCTGATTATTCTTCGAGGTATTTCTCTCGGACCAATTTCGTCACGAGGCGTATTACTCTTCCTTTGGACTTTATTCCTCGACCGTTCTAAAAGGCAGTACCGAAACTTCCTTGACATTTATTGCTCCTTCGGAGACCAAGAGCTGGATCAAACGCATCCTTCGCAAAACCCTTTTCGTCGAAATCACCTTCCACGCTTGCTCGATGAATTTACTCGCCTCGATGAAAACCGACGTTTCGAATTTACTTTCGAAGTTTCTTCCTTTCAATCGAATCCAGTTTCCGGCTCTAACGTATTTCCTTCGTGGTACGAGAATTTGAGAAAATAACCGGTATCCCGATTGCGTCGCGCGCGACACGTTTCTTGGCAGCGTGCAACGATTAAGCCAATGACGGGTTTCTTAACGTCCTCTCCTTCGGAGTTCGTGTTTCCGCCAGTGCAGATGCCGGAAACCGCCTCTCGAGCCACGTTACTCGTTATATTCCTGAATTACAATCGTCCACCCTTAACGCTACCAAGGGCCGTCTCGCACCTCGCCTTTGGAGAAACTTCCTCGAGGCGGTGTAAATACGAAACGACGATTTCGTTACCGAGGTATTCGGCGGGGAACGTCTCTTTCTCGAGGAGCAGCGGGCGGACGTACGGTCTGCCTCTTATCGTTATTCGCGGTACGTGTGCCCGATCGTCGGTCGGCTTCACGCGGAGACACGTACCGAGCTCGAAATGCTGGATTACATTAACCGTACGTGGCCACGGCCTGCGTCGCAAGCGCTCTTATCCCATCGGTATTCCAGCTTATCGAATGGTCCGCGAGCTTCCTGCCTCTAACGTCATTTTTTCTCGGCCCTTTCGAAAGCCGCTGCAACGATGAGTCTGAGAGGGTCGAAACCTCGAGAGGACGATCGCTCGTAAGGAACGAGGCTCGCTCGGTCTCGATTCTCCGTACACTCGCTTTGTAGATTCTCGAAGCTGGTGTTAAATTTTGGTCCTATTCTATTTCCTTCGAAAAGAACGGTATCGAGGAACTTCTTGGATCAAGGAAATATCGGAATATAAAATATCCGATTTTTTTTTCAAAGCCTTTCGGATAATTATCGTATACTGTTTTTTTTTTTCAAGATTTATCGCAAGCTCACTTCACAGCACTTTACCGAGGTATCTCTTTCTTAGCTATAACTCTTCCTTAGTCCTTGCATCGTCTTGGCCCCCCTGTAACGCGCTCTAACGCGGACCAAAAATCGTCCGGCGATACTTCTTGCTCGGGCCTTTATTTCGCACGATATTTCACGCCATAAGGCAAGGTGTCACCGTAAAGACCGATTTTCGCCGCCAAGCCGACGTCTATGGTCACGTATCTTCCGATTCGAGGAACGTCCTTTCCTCGACTTTCCTCCAGCCGCAAGCTCCTCGTCGCGAAGTACGGACGTCGGGCGAGCCTCGAGGATCCGCTTTGCGTTTTCTATGAAATACTTGGACCGTGGGGAACAATTCAGCGGGATGGATCCTCGGATAATCCGGAAAGAACTTTTTGAAATGCCGAAGGGGAAACGGACGATCTCGAGCTTTTTCTTCGGAACGAGTTTAATCCTTGAAGGACTATCGAAACTACGTATTGGCTCCTTCGCTATCTTTACGGTGGATATATTCGGTTCTGCCGGGAATTCTGGATGGGAATTTCCGTGGCTCCTCGTTTCGGATCCCCAAAGAAGTGTACGTCGCTCCTGGATGGCGGAGCTGCTCGACGCGTGGACTCACGTTGGACTTGGATCGCTCTTATATCGCATCCTTCGCGCAATGCAGCTTCCGTTGTCTGGCATCTGCTCGATGGATCAATCGCTATGTTAATACACGAGGTCTACGCATGCACCTGACCCGGTCTGTGCGCATGTAACAAGGAAAATCGAGCCTTTTCAAAGAGCGATACCTTGCCACGAGCGAAGCTCGAAATACGAATGCGCGACAAATCTGTCCCACGAATCGCGATTCGTGGAAACGGAATTATTATAAATCTCACATCGGATAATCGAGGGAATTCTTCGACGCTCGTGGAATCGCTCAATTTTTTATTCGTTATATTGGCCCGATAGTCGGTTAAACGTTGATAACGCTATTTAATTATGCACTCGACGAGTCCGCTGGAAAGAGCGACGCTCAACGAAGCCTATGGCGATACGCGTAGCCGTATGAATCGCATAATTTCAGCTTTGAGACACTTAGTCTTTCAGGGCCGACCTTTTTGATGTTCTACGGAAAATCCATTTACGGTATAAAATAGTTAGCGTCCCTTTTTCCTACAAAACTGACGTTCGATATCGCTCGATCCGACTACCCTTTTGCGGATATATACGTATATCGCTTTGAGCTCCGTTCGTGTCTGGCGCATTATGTAGGAGATAATAGGCCCGCGTGGAGAATCTCGAAGGTGTTTCGCGAGAGTATCTCGAATTCCATTTGCGTGCCGCTTGTTTCTCGCGAGGGGTAAGGGTGCCATCGTTTCGTCCAGGGCTCGAACCACCCCATTAACTCAATTCCCATCGGCGCCTCTCTCGGCCCTCGCTTTCGGCCTTCGAGTTTCGACACCTTCCTCCTCCTCCTCCTCCTCCTCCTCCTCCTCCTCAGATTTAATACGATACAGAACTGGCGGCTATTGTATATATTTCCAGGAGAGTAACGTGACTCGAAGATAGCGAGAAGAATCATCCTTCCAAGACGATAAATCCAGCGACGACGGAACGAATTCGCTTATTAATAGTGACAGAAGTTTGTAAAGCGCGCCAGACAAGAAGTTGGACGAGACTGTCGTCGCATTATGAAATTACTTGCTGGAGAATCCCGAACGTTTCGACCATCGCGGCTGATTCTTAACTTTGAAAAGGCCTTGAGGGCGGGAGCGAAGCGTTTTGAGGAAAAATGGGCCGTATAAAGGATCGTAGACACGGAAAAGAAGAGAGAAAGAGAGAGAAAAGGAGCGAGGGATAAACTCGAGATCGAAATATACGTCGTCGCACCATGCAAAGTGTTCGACGAACCTCAAATTAACCGCAGGATCGAAACGCTATCGAGAAACGAACGCCGTGGCTTCGACGGGTTGATCGATCTTTTGTTGGGGGGCTGGAAGGAAATCGATTTGAATCCTGGCAGGCGCACGATAGAAATCTCATAAATCCGTGCGCCCTCGGGAAGGTCTTGCGGATGGAAAGTGAAACTTATCGAGTCCCCCGTGTGCTCTCCTTCGAGGAAAGCACTGACCGTCCCGAGGGACCCGGCGAATCGATCGGAAGAGGTCCCAACATCCAGGACCTTCCACGGGACCCGTCTCGATTTCTTCCAATCCCACCAGATAGTCTCAAAGCGATCTCGTATTTTTGCGACTTATACTCCCCCCCCCCCCTCCCACTCCCCCTGGTACTACCTATGAAAAAAGTATCGTCAATTTGTCGCGATACAGCGTCTCGATTCTCGCAGCCAAATAGGTCGTACGACTATAGTAGGATTTTCTTCGTAAAATAAGACTGTACACCGAAGATACGGTGAGATCCCATGTCGAAGAAGCGTCTATCGAAGAGACTTTCGAACGAGTTATAATATCTACTAACCAATTTTTATCCCCTCACTCGCTCGCACTCGTTTCTTCTCGTCAAGGCCCTCTATAACGACTCTACTCGTCAGGAATATAGACGTACGCACACGAATTCCAATATTTCCCATTCGCGATTACGTTTGACCGGTCCTCAAAGGAAGACTATTTTCTCCATTGTCATTTATCCCATCGTCCTTCATCCCTTTATTTTTCGAAAGCCTCGCGCGCGATCTATTTCCATCGAGGATTGTCCGCGCGGGCAGGGAAATCAGCGGGGGGTAATTAATCTGGGGGGAGGGGCGGAGAAGGAGCAAGGGGGCACTATCGAATCCAGGTCAGAGGGTTGGATTCCGATGGTGGGCCGTGCCATTGCGATTCCTCTAATTGCGGTTTAATTGGGGAAAGAAGAACGATCCGAGGAGAAGCCGGCCTCTGGCCCCTCGAGGAACAAAGCTCGGGAGTACATCGTAACGATGGAGACGATAACGGGGAGACGAGGGGGATAAGGAAGTCGATCCGAAAGTCGAAAGGGACGGTAATGAGATGACCGTCATACCGGATGGTTTATCTCGTAAGCGAGCTCGGAGCGTCGTTCGCAAACATCCAAACGCGTTTCGATAAATAGAATCGAGCGAAAAGATGCTATTTGAGCGTTTATAAATTTTCCATCTCGCGATACCATATTTAGATCCGAGTCCAAAGGGTTGAAGCTCCGTTTCGTTGGTTCGGAGCAATTTTATTATTGTTTTGCCACTCGATCTGTACCCCGCTAGATGGATTATACATCATTTTACGACTCGCGATACTCGTATATTTTCAATCCTATATTTGGATCGAGCCAGGTGCAGATAAGATTCCTCGAAAACACGCTCGTTCGTAAGTTATATCGATAAGATTTGATCGTCGGGTACCGGTTTAATTCGTGGATGGATCGGGGAGATATTAGTCGCGCTTTTCGTAAAAGGCTCGGTGCAACGTATTGTTTGAACATACGCGTTCATAATGGACGACGTTCCAACAATGAGAAACGAGGTCCGAGGAAGGCGGACGTACGTTTATTACAAATTTATGCACGATTTCGGACGAGGTTACATTACGGGCCGCCGTTGGTCCATTCGCGATTAATGGCGGATTTTAATAACGCGCACGACGTTAAACCCGGCTTTGCGTCGACCAAATCATTTTATCATTGTGCGAACATTTTCCGGGCAACCTGCGAAAATGACGTTTAATTCTGCCTGCCTCGTAATCCTCTAAGTGGTCGACCTAACGAGGGTTTGTTCAAAATGGAAAGATCGTACTTTCTTGATGAGATACAAGCGCCGTGTTCCCCATATTTCTTTTTTTATTTCCCCAAGGTTGTAAATTATAAATTTACTCTTAAATCTATTATTCGTAACCTATTTCACGTCGAGTAGATAATACTGGTAATGAAGCAAGAAAATGCAGCCATTCTTATCTACGGAGGAGAGGGAGAGAGAGAGATCGAGGCGTACGTGTATATATATTTATTAAAAACGGTTTGAAAGTAATAAGTGGGGACGGGCTTTTGGACCGAATCCAATCTTCCGCAGCGCGCTGGCTCTAAAGGATTGTTTTTAATCTTAAAATTCCCCTATTTGCAAAACCCTTTAAATTCCATCGGCCCTCCGGGATTTCCATTTGCTCCTGCGTTTTACCCGTGGCCCTTCCCGTGCCGGCTCAAAGTCAAATTTGTAATCGCTGGGATTTTCTCGATTTTTACCAAAGAGAGAGAGAATCGGCGTTTCGACGGAATTTACACTGGATCGCTCTTATCGAATATCGCTCTATCGATACGAGCTTCGTGTTTTAAATATCCAAACCAGCGGTCGTTACCTCGATACGTTTAAGCGTACTGTATTCCTCTTGGAAAGGCGGAAAACAGACAAATGGACCGATTTGATGATTTGAAAAATGGCAGAGAACGTTGGAAAGTTTCAAAAAGTACAACTTCTTAAGTTTCGCTCATCCAAATAACAAAATTTTACTCGACCATTCGAATTATTTTAGTAGCCAGACTTCTCGGCATGGTCGACGCGTATTTTAAATTCCAATCTCCGTTAGCATTTGCGCGGACGATGAACGAGCCTTTGTCGCTTTAACGAATTTCAATAATCGTACGAATACTGTTCTCGCGTTTTTGAAATTTCAGAGATCGCCGGAGCCGAGGACCGTGGATCGATGGAGCGATTCAGAAATCGGGCGGAATCGTTGATCGCCCTTTCTTCCAAAATCGGTCTAATTTTCCGCCTTGGTGACGGAAAAGCGGGAGATTCAACTTCGACGAGTCGCATAGTCGGGGAATTGAATTCTGGAGTATCGCGTTCGACATTGAAACGGATGGAGGGAGCGATATAATTTCTTTTTCGCCCCTTTTAGCGGGCCGATGCAACCCATTTCTGTCAGCCGCCTTGACGCGGCCTTCGTTTTGCTCTTTCGAGCCATTAGCGAGTCGCTTGGTCGATCGATTAAACGGAGAAAGCGGAAAACTCGACGGCGGCCGTCGTTTGAGCGGCGAGGAAGGCCAAAAGTACGAAGAGTTCCGATCGTCCTCCCAAGTACCTGCTGCCTACGCGCTACCCTTTCGCGATACGTCTCTCGACACGATTCCAGAATATCGTGTCGACGCATCGTCATCGAATTTTTTTCCTGGAGTCGAAAGCTAAAGATATTATTTCATATCTTTCGCGGGATGATCGAAGAAAATTGTACAAAGTTCGCGGTACATGAAAAATATCGCATGGACGCAGCGCGATAAAAATTTTGTTTATATCGTAACTTTCGCGATGTTTCATCGTTTTTCGGGCGATTTATCATTATCCTTTGGGACGCAACGATCCGAAGGATTTCAACGTGCGTGACATACCTCGCGGCCCGTCCGCGATTACGACGAGACAAATCGGATTTGTCGACGTTTAAGGTAGGAGATTTTCGACGAGGCTTCCGGAGGAACTGAATTTCACCGCTTCGTGGCTGTCGCTAATTATGACAATTAGCGTTCCAATTAAATTCGTGAAATCGCAACACGACCGTCGCTGCTCCGCGAGTCGACATCCGGGACCTACATCCACATCTTTCGCTCGAACCGAGTTAACCAACGCGACAATGCGCGGATTTAACTCGTTAGTCGCGAACGAGGAGTGTACTCGTCGTGAACGAATGGCTTTTTCTTGTATCGCAACGCGTGTGCTTCAAGCACTTTCTCAAAGAAATGCCGCATTTTCGGGAATCACCTAACCCCGCATCTCGAAAGTTTCGAAAAAGAACGTACGATCGATTTATGAATATAAGAAAGTTCTTGAACGCTACTTTATTCGAAATCAAATTTCTGTATAAAAGCGCATTACAATATAATGAGATACGATGAATAAATTCGTGGAAAAACGGAGCAAAGCCCGCATAAATCTGCGATACGAGGATCGACGTTTTTGCTCGGTTATTTTGCATAATACCTTATCCTCCGTAGGATCGCATCTTTGGAGCGCATTCCTGCCGCTAATCGCGGTAGATTAAAATTCAGGATCGATAAGCAGAACAGGGCTTTCTTCCGGAAATCATCCCATTGGACGGCCAATCGAAGAAATTAGAGCAAACCGGGAGGAGGGCCGTCTTTGAGTATGCAAATGATTTTTCTTCTCGGTCGAAAGGAGGGAGACGGGAGGGAAGGGGGGAGAGGGCTGGGAATAGCAAACTTTGGCCTGGGTAAAAAGCAGGATCCCGACGAGCTCGTCTCTTGGCCAGCCGGTCAAAGGGCGGGACGTTGATCGATTGCAAAGTTACGAGCGAGGGGGAAGAAAAACCGAATCTCGACGATGCACTCCTCGCTTTTTGCCGGAGACCCTCGCGCTCGCTCTTTTCACCCTCCGCCCCCCCAAGGAGCGACGCCGGGGATAAATATATCGGCGCTCACGAGATTCCTGGCTATCGATTGCCCGAACGCCTTTGACACGCTTAGAGAGATACCCGCGTGAAAGCGCGTATTCATCAATCGAGGAGCTGTCAGGGGTGCGAATCAATCGCGTCCTTTTTAAACTAATCGAAATTTCACTTACGAAAATATCGACTATATTTTACGAAGCATTCGTTATCACGACGCTTCGTCGTAGAAACAGAAGGTGTATCCGCCTCGATGATTTGTCGATTGATAATTTCTCGAAGGACGACCGAACGAAGGTGTCGTTTTATTAAAGCCCGAGGCACGAGGAGGATGCCGTAGGAGTTCTTCGAGAAACGACGCGCGGGCTTTCGAGGTTTTCAGGCTGGAATTCCTGGGAGATCATGAATCACGGCGCGAAATGAAAGTCGGGGCTGGGAAGAAAAAATCGGTGGCGAAAGGAGCCGCCGTCTGGCGGTTAAGTCTCTGGAAGAATTATGAATCGACCGTGAGCCTCGAGAATCGAAGGGGGAGGGGAATGCAATTTGGGGGAAATCGGGAGATTTTCTACTTCGAAAGTCGTTCCTCGTCTCGACGATGATGAAAGAAAATCCTTGGCCGTGCATTTATTAAGATCCTCGTTTATATGCTCCTCGAATCCTGCGCTTCGGCTGTACATTCGTTAAATACGTCAAAGAGTACATTTATTAATACGACGAACCGAGGCTAATCGTCGGGGGAACTTTTCTACGCGGCCCGCTACGGTTTGAAAACAAAGTAGCGCGTGCCACGTTAACTTATCGAACAACGCCGCGTGCCTAGAGACGCGATTCAAATGCGGGTCTCGATAATGGAAGTCGGAGCATCTATCGAGCGCCTGCTAACGCCAAGCTGATTTCCCGGGACGGTACGTCCACTGAAAATTTATAGTCGAGTCTCGATGATGGACGTCCGAGCGTTTATTCTCTACGACGGAGGTGACGCGTGGAAATAAAATCACCCATACCGAGTCAATTTACCAAACATCGGTATGCGCTTGGTGGTGCGATTTAAACTCGGATCTGGATCGACGGACGTCCACGCACCTGTCCTCCGCGAGATGACGTTCGAAACTAAAATCGACGTTTCCACGATCTCCGTACGCGTAAAGGAATCGATTTAAAACGAGGGCGACCTTTGATGGAATCCGGAGGAAAAACGGTCATTCGTAATGCGTCCCTCGTTCCTTCTTTCTCGATCGAGACAAAGCACGCGCGCGATATTCCCACACTCGCGCAAAGTGCGGCTCTAAAGGCCCCTGAGAGAGACGAGCGAGAGCGTTGAGAGGAAAAGGCGGCCCTATCTCGAGGGTTCGTCGTCGTGGGACTTGGTCGTGAGCGACGCGTGGCAAAACTCGCGGCGGTACGCGATGCTCGGTTAATAAGGCAACAAAACACCGTCCAATCGAGGGCCGCGCTTCGAGAGAGCGGGATATAAATCGGTTTTCAATAAAGCGAGATATCCAATATCGACGCGGTTAGTCACGTGCCGGTACGTTATAATGGAATCCCAGGGTGTGCACGCGAACGCAGATGGAGAGCTGGAGATACGTATCGAATTTGCAACGATGCCTCCGCGCTGAAACGAGCGCGTCGTCGTTCCAGCCTTCGTGGATTTAACCCTTTGCTCAGAAATAATGGCCGTGCGCCGCTGATGTAAAGCCGATACTCGGGATCGTGGAATGGCCGGAGCTGATAAACACGGTGCTCGTGGATAGGAGTGTAAATCGAGCGAAACGAGCGTACGTAGAAATGGAACGCGTACGCGAGTTTGCGTTTCTCCACGATGCACGGAGCGCGTTATTTATTTCTGGTTTTGGGGAATTATCCCTTTGGTCACGGGCAATGCCCGCATGCCGCCGAAACAAAGCGGATACTCGGGATCGTAGAATGTTCCGTGTTAATAAACTCGATGCTCGGGAGCAAAAGTACGAGTGAAACGAGATTAACGATGCGTAGGAATCTCTGCTTCGTTCGTCGCCTTTTGACATTTTTTAACGCCACTTTGTTTTCTCTATCAAACTTTTCCACCGACTATTCCCTACGTAGCTCGTGCCGATATCGAGGCATGTATTTTTCTCTAACGAAATAGAAGTGTAACGTTGCGTAATACCAGTAGCCAGAGGACGTTACAGAGATTTACAATGTTTGCCCCGCGATATTTTCGTCTTTGAGGCATTTTTACGAAGAGTTGCGCGATGCTTACGGTCAACAGAGCTCAGTCTCGATCGGCAAAAAAGGGGAAAAGGACATCGGCGGTAGGACAGCGTTGAGGCGAAATCGGCTTTTCCGCGACTTTGACAGACTCGCATTAAAGAAATTTCAGGTTATTACGAGGAAATGGATACGTTCTACCGGTTTATCGATTGTGTACACTGGAAGCCACCGAAATGGGAGCTCGCGCGATGTACACTATCGGCCATAAACATACGGATATCTGGCAAATTCGGATAAACAGCTTGTCCACGATATAATGAACGGTGTCGCGCGTTAGCCAGTCGCAGCGATATCCTCGATATTATCAATCGGATGAATATCGCGCGTCTGATTGACGAAATTAAATATCACGTTCGCGCGCAAAGTTACGAGAGGCGGAATATCGCGTTCTAAGATTATCGAGCGTCTCGATATTAAGGAGTTCTTTGGCCCGTTGATGAAATAATAACGATAATAGTAATGTGCTTTTGGAGGGCAGTGTACATAATACCGTTCGCAAATCGCCACGAAATTGATAGTCGAGGCCAGCGGCACACGAATGTTTGCCAAGTCGTACCAAGCGGGCTCGACTACATCCTCCACCAGCATTATACCTTCGCAGTCGACAAAACGACTCGATGTATCGCGGCTAATGTACGCGGAAAGCCGAAGAGGAATCGTTCGAAAACGTGCTCGTTGCGCCCTAAAAAATCCGACATCGAACAAAGCGCTATCGCACTCTTTAGCGAGTGCAAATATTGCTCCCGTAAAAGTTCCGGATAATCCGTTATCGAGATTTGTACGGCACTACTCGTTTTCCGGATATTTCAACGAACCGGGACGTTTATTTGACGATATAAAGTTTGAGCCGATACGCGAAGTACGGTAAAAATCAATTTTTGAATTTCCGGGTCGACGACCCACGAATATTTGTCCTTTTCTCGCCGATCCGCGGGCGTAGAAATGTCGAAGGAAACTGGTCTGTACAGCTGGTAAGTTTCTAAGCGAGGAAATAGAGCCGGCGCGGTCAATAGCGCGAGCGATCGAAGCCGAGTTTCGCCATGAAAACTGATAATTTATACACCAGTCTCTCCTTCCCTTCCCGCTCTTTCCAGCGAAACCTATTTCCAGTATCATTCTCGCGGACGCCTCGATGGAAAATTCTACCAACGAAATACGAACGGTGCGCGGAAAAATTAATATCGATCCTGGTGATCGATCGTTCGTAAAATGTTCTCGGACAGCATTAATTTAATCTCCAAGCACTTGCTTGGTCTCCGAACAAAGCGTTCGGGAAGTAAAAAATGAAATGTACCAGACGTCCTAGCAGGTTGTTTAACGATGCCATCAGCAGGGATTAATGGTGTTTGTACGATACGGAAGACCGTTAGACACTCTGCGCCGGGATACGATATTTAGGTGGAGAGCAGAGTGCGGGATAATAGAAAAACATTTGTCGGTGCCAAGCTTACCGTGGCGGAGAATACATTACGGAATGGGGCCCATTATGTGGACGTTACCGTGGCGAGGAGTAGCCGATGTATAGCCAGGGTATTTAAATATGACGCGGTATAGAGAACCGATGGACAATGGAACGTGAGTGGGGCTTAAAAGGGCAGCCGGGGATAGAGAGGAGAAAGAATCGCTTCGAAGAGAAATCGCGGGGACTTGTCTTAGGAGCGAGTTCGCGGTGAAAATATTATCGAAGAGAAATAGAAAATTCCGCGGCGATATTATTATACACGACGCCGCAGTGCTCTTGTAAATATATCTGTACTTTTGTCCATAAATCGCGAGACGGTTCGCGTTTCGAGTTCGAGGGGCGTTCTTTGCGAACTTGGGTAGATCGTAGAGAAGCGAGTTTGTTTTTGCCAGGGCGATCGGTAAACTCGAGTTCGGGAGCATCTAACGGTTTTTGTATACTCTGTACGTTGCAAGGAAGTGACCTCATTCTCGCAATGTACATCGCAGTGTTTTCCGCAAGTTTCGCAGATCTTAAGAAGGTGAGCGTATTTTCTCAAGGGCCATTATCGGACGCGAGATCTAAAGATCCGATTTTTATTTTGGAGCTTTCGAGAAGCGCGAGAAGTAATCGCGTGTTTCTTATTAAAATTAAAAAACCATTGAGCTGGAAATCGAGGAGCCTGGCTCTCTTTCGCAGATCGAAATAAAATCGAACGTCTTTATTTTCGCAATATCGAACGTCAGTCGCGAGATTCGCGAACTCTGAGATTTTGTGCGTCGTTTCTGTAAATAGCAATGAAATATAACAAGTTTGTTTTGCTCGATTTTCCTTGACATACATCCCGAGGTGCGGGTGGTGCGCTTCTTCGGTTCGCGTTCAGGATAAAACGTTACCTTCGATCTTCATCGTCGACGCCATGGCACGCGTCGAGAGTCCTCGTCCCGGTCCGACAGCAACTCCCGTAGAAAAGCACAGCTCCTCCTTCTCCTCCTCGCCGAGAAAATACCGGAATCCACTTCCCGCTCTCGTCGTGGGCCCTTTCACGCGCCTCGAAAGAACCTCGCCTACCTCCAGATGCATTTCCCTCTCATCTCGGCTCGCCTCTCTCTCTCTCTCTCTCTCTCTCTCTCTCCTTCTCCTCCTCGAATCTCGAGAAATTCCAGCCTTCGGAATTTTCTTCACGATTCCACTCTCGAGCTCAAGACGATCGACTGCCGCAAGGTTCGAATCCTACGACCCAGCATCGAAATCTCTCGTTCGAAAAGCCGATTCTTCGTTTTTTGGAGACAAGTTCGGGTTCGAAGGTTCTCGCGATCCTTTCTGGAGAATCGATGGACGCGGTCGACGATCCTCCTCGGTTTTCCAATCTCCTCGTGTCTCGAGCGGCTTACGAAACGTGCACTTTCGGAAGGGATGAGAGTACGAGGAGGCGAAGTTCTCGTCGTTGGTAGTCCCCTCGACCACTGTCCTTACCACCGAAAGTCCCGCGCTTAAAGTTCCCTCTACTTTTTCCTCGATGACGCAGCTGGTCGCGAGAAAATCCTTCCCCCGCGTCGGAGTTCGTCCTCGAAACGTGACTCTTCGGCCGCGCCTCCTCCTTTCCTCCTCCGCCGCCGAGAAACCCCTCCGAAATCCTCGTCCGCGCTAAGCGAATTCGACTCCGAAAAGGAGAGTCGCAGAACTCTCGTCGTAGATAAACGTGGCGTTGATCTTCGCGCTTCCGTTCGAGATCTTCGACAACGATTTGCCTCCTTCGAGTCGAGCGAGGATTCGAGGACGAGTCTCCCGCGACGTGGAGTTTCGTCCCACGAAGAATCCTTTTCGGGGGAATCGATCCTCGAGGCTCGGTCAACAGAGGGAAAGGATCCTTCGACTCTGCCCTCTCACCGCTCGTATTTTTATATCAAAGTTATTCTTACATTACCGCTCCTTATCTTCTCCTCTCCCAACTGTCCTTCCGCTAAATTCTCCCCTTTCCCGATCTTTTCTCTATCCGATCTATACCCGCAGCGACGTCCTCCTTCCGCTCCTCTCGCCCTCCTCTTCGAATCTCGTTTTTCTTACTCCCCGTGCCTCCGATCTTTGCGCCTCCCCTTCGATCGCTTCGCTCCTCAACCCTTTCCCGCGCTTTTACGCTCCTTCGCCTTTATTTATCCGGCTTTGGCCCCACCGATTTTCCTTACAACGGTCCTCGATTCCTCTCGCTCTTTACACTCGAAGCCTCTCTCCTAATTTTCGACTCTCGACGTTCCAACTTTATCGACTTTCTTTTCATCCAACTTGGACCGTCTCCGCTGTTATCTACCCTCCGACATTTCTCCGCGAATTTCCGCAGTTGGCGATCTCTTTGTCGGCTCCCTTTTCATCCACCTTCTATTATCTATATTTACCCTCCAAAGAATTCTCCGCGATTCTCCACAGTCGGCGATCCCTATCGGCTCCCTTTTCATCCACCTTCGATTCTCCGCGTTATCTACCCTCCAAAGAATTCACCGCTACTCTCCACGGTTGACGATCTCTTTATCCAGCACCCTCTTCCTCCACCTTCGATCCTCTCTATCCTCCACCCACCAAAGACTTCCCCGCGATTCCCTGCGACCGGCGATTTTTCTCTCGATCGATCCTCGGTTCTCTCGCGGGATCCTCCTCGATCCTCGACGTAGCCTCGTCCTCCTATCGACGCTAGCGCGCCTCCGGAGCGCCCTGCGTGCGAGTCGCCGACCTTCCCACCTTCCGACTTTCTGGCAGGCCTTCCGGGAGAGGGTGGCTCCCCCCTGGCCGACACAAAGGGCCCCCGTCGTTGTTTCTCCGCGGCTCGCGTTTCACTCGGGGGCGAGGGCGGCGTCGGTCCTGCCGGCCTCAGCTCGCGCCTCGTACTGGAGGGAAAATCGTCCTTTCGAAACCGGCCACCCACGACCCCCACGGCTCTCCCTCTCTCCCTCTCACCCCCTCTCCCTCCCTCGCCCTCGACGCGCGCCCGCGTCGTCGAGGCCCACCCCCCTCTCCCGCCCCTCCGCCACCCTCCCTCGCCACCGACACGCCACCCCCTCGATCGAGGAGGAGGCCAGGGGAGGGGGCCGCGCGGCGTTGGCGATTGATAGGCTAAAGAGCGTGGAATCCGTATTTGTATATCGTGGGAAACGCGCGTGAACGATGATGTTTGTTCGGCGTCATCGAGGGTGAGGAGCGTGAAAGCATCGGCGCGTGGCCCTTCGTGGGGGAGGGGGGAGTATTTTTAAGCGTACGTTTTACGCTCCTTCAAGTTTATCGTGCAAAAGTCGATGGAATTTCGAAGGGTGCTCGGAAGGAGATCGCGAGGAGACGTCCTCCAGAATGTTTTGCCGGTTCACCGCAATTTTGACGCGCCCCGGAAAGATTTGTGGGAAATTATCGTCGGGAATTATTTTTCGCGGTATACTTCGAGGAACGTCGTCCTATTTTATTTTGGTAAGCTGCGCAAAGGGCGGCCGCCTCTTTCCGCGAATTAGAAATTGCTTCGGCATCCTCCCGGTATATCGGCCTTGTCCCTTCCTCCCGAACGTGGGCGAGCCCACGTCGTCCTTTCGTGGCTGAAAATGCGATGTCTCGGCGTCCGAACTTCCGGCGGCACGTCGAGGAGGAAAAACAGGGCCGCCCACGCTCATCCTTCCGCGACATTAAGCCGCGTTCGACGGGGGATTTTAATCGGATCAAGAAAGCATAACAAATAAGCAGAGGCGCGCGGTAGATCGTGGAGGATTAAGCGAGATTAAGGACCGGCCTTCGAGGGGAGGCCGAGTCGGCTGCGAAAACGCGGCTCCTACCAGATCTCTGTCCCTCCTTTGGACGAAACTCGCTGCTCCATCCTGGACGTTCAGCTTGGCTCGATTCGCGAACAACCGGGACACGATCGATCGCGCAAGACTAATACCGCGACGTCGGTGTTTAATCTCGTCGGGGATGATTTTTTGATCGTGGAAGAAGTACGATGAGATTTTGATGAAGTAGGAGAGGGAGGAAGAAACTTTGCACGGAATAATCGATTGTATTTCGCGACTGCTTCTCGAATACCAAGAAACTATACGCAGAAATTATAACCAAGAAAATATCCAAGACGAAGAAATGACGTACCACTGATTAGACGGAAGAGACCGGGAATTTGCGACTCGGTCTATTATCCACGAGTGAAATTTAATACGCGCGCAAAGTAACGTGGTGCGATATTCGGAAATCGTTAAAAAAAAACTCGGATCGGGGCTTTGTGGAATAAAAATCGCGATAATCGCGGGTAAGTGCGATCGGCCGATTAAATATTCAAATCCTGGCGAATGTGTAATACACGATGAATAAACCACGAAGCTTTGCATAACATGGGTTATGCATTATCCGCATTGTATAACGTAATTTACGTACCATTGCCGAACGTACGCGGACGCGAAATAAATTTCATCCGTGCCGCCGCTTAAACTTTCTCCCAACGGCGATTTGCAAATTGATTGCGAATCGATTCGCTCCGGCAAAAACGGCCCGACGTGTTTTCAATCCACGAGATGAATCGTCTAACAAAATTGAAAGAAACAAGAGCAAACGAATAATTCGGTTCGGACTTTTACGAATAATCGAGCTTTTCAACCAAAGAGCGCTTTTCCTGTTTGGTCGGTACGTTGCAATCATCGTTCGCAATAATCGTTACCACCGCGTCGGTTCGTAGAGATGACTTTTGGAGGCGCGTTTGAATTTGAGCGCGATTACGAAGCGCGACGACAAACCGATGAGGGATTCTACAGGCCGCCTACAAAGGCCCACCGTGCGTTCGAGAAGTAACATCGTTACGAGCTCTCGCCAAAAAATGTGCGCGCGCTTTCACGATCCGTACTCGCTCGACTTTCCTTCTCCGTTGGCTGAAACGATTTCAAATAGTACGTACTGTGCGTACAAAAATCGGTCGAATCGCGAAACGGACGCATCTAAAATAACCATACGTCCCAGGATGATGCTTCGTGTGGAGCAAAAACAAACCAGAAAGGCATCTCGAAAGGGCATTTAAAGAGAGCGGCTTAACGATCTTACGACAAAGCATTCTCCGTTTCATAACTTCGTACACGGACGTAATATCTAGTATCGGTACTTTTTAATCGACCTGTATCCCGGAGAAACCCTTTCCTATCCTCGCGAGCTATGAATACCGGAGTAGGAGCAATGTCTGCAGCCCATCGAGGGGGCGACGCGTAGTCGTTTACATAGCTGAGAATCCGTCGAGTCGTTTTAAGCTGTAACGAGCTGGATATACAACGTATTTCCGCGGAATTTAATCTTCCCGCTCGTGGAAACGACGCTCGTAAAAGTCTCCCACGGGGGAGGGAACGCGGAGCTTTTCGTCGAGTTTTGCGCCTGAATTCGACGCGGATTCCCGCCGAAACTCGCTCGACCGATCGCGCTGCCTCTCCAGAACCGACGTTTCCCTCGCAGCTTCGCACTCGAACCGCACTTTGGCCACTTTAATCGAGCAGCGAGGAAACCGTTGGAATCGCGCAGGTGGCTATGCACAACGCGATATTATGATAATCGATAGAAACCGTTGGACGCGCAGCGCGGGTTGCATAATCGTAACGATTAATATGTCCCTTGCAGAGGCCAATACGCAATTATCATAATCGATATATAATTGGGAACGGGCGATGGGTTTTGGTAATTAATTATTATCGCACGGTAATCGATCGAAAAGCGTATAAGGATCTTCGCGTACGTCCTTAAAATCTAAAATACGAGGAAGACGCGCGACAGGAAGTGCGCGTATTTGCAGAAAAATCGGGGATCCAGCGAGCAGCCGTTCGTCGGTGACGAACGACGATGCGGCTGATACCTTAACGGATTAAAGATCGAGAACGGAAGAGGGCGGGTAGGCAGCCACGTTTCTAGGGAAGTTGGGGAAATCAGGGAGGAGATAGGGCGGAAGTTCATAGGAAATAAGGAGCGGGTTCGTACGTCCGACGAATCCACCCTCCCCTTTCGCGTCTCTCGCCATTTCTTTCCCCTCGAGCGTCTCTTTCCTCGGGGTTTCATATCGCAACTTTCCAAGAAGCTTTCCGACGTGCATCGAATTTCGGCCGCTACGCGACGCGGCCCGCAAGCCTGGCCAACGTGGCTGGCACCGGATCGATATTAATTCGCGGCAAAGCGGGTCGATGTCGAGCCTTTAAACCGCTTCTTACGGCCGAAAATATCGATGGAATATTTATCCCTTAAGCGTACAGGGTAAACGGGGAAGAATTATCGGAAATATATATCCGACTCGTGAAGAGTCCCCGCGGATCGGGGAATCGACGAGGATCGGTCGAGCACGAGGGGAAGCCGATGCCGGTGAAAAACAGCGTCCCAAAGGGAGTGCGAAATGAAAAACCGGAACAAAAGCAGCTATCGCGCTGGGGTATAATCGTCGCGCGTATCCGCGGAACGTCGAAAAATCGGGGAATGGCGATGATGTTGCGTTTTAAAGCGGAGCGTCCATTAATCTTCGCCCGAAACCAGGGTTTTTACCCAAAACTCTATCCCTCGACACGTCGCGATAACGATATCGAGCCAGTATCGCGCGCCAAAAACGTACCCAAATTTGCTAAAAGCGCGGTATATAAAATCCGACCGAACCCTCGCAGAGTTCTTTCCGAGCCGCTTGGAGTATCCGCGCCGAAGAGTTTGTCGGCACCAAAAGGCATTGGAACGTTCGAGGAGAGTTCGAGGTCGCCTCGAAATTGCATCGAGCGTCGATGGAGGGCGTATATACGGAGAGGGTGAGAGGGCGATAGAAGTTTCTGGAGGTCGGACACGTGTGCGGCGATATTAAAAGCGCCATATTTCGTAATTAAGGATATCCGATTTCCCCGTGGCCATGAGCGAGTGCTCGCGCGCGCCTTCGTCGGGGAAGGAAATGGTCGATGAGGTCGGCAGAAAAAAGCACGACGAGGGGTGCGAGTCGGTGCACGGCCGACACCTTTCGGGGCCAATTTTCCGTTGTCAAAGAACCTATATTATCGCTCACTGGTTCGAACCCACCGACGTAGCGTGACCGATTGCGTTGATTAGGGTGCAAGCGCGATGTGTCGTGAGTTCCGAGTGTGCCGGCTTCTATTTTCTCCGATTTCTAGCCTCGAACGCCGAGCTCCTTTGATCCAAGCCCCACCGTTTTACCCTCGGAACCACCGGCCCCTTTCAGGCCGTATCTAGACGCTTGTATCTTTGGAAGAACGAAGTCGAGGAAGGCGCGTGGGTAGACCAAAATGACGATTCGAATGCCGCAATAAAAAATAAACTGACGATAATAAAATCGAGGAGTTGGGATGGTACTTGAGCTTCGCGCCACCGACCTTCCGCGCCAAAGTCCAAACTTCTTTTCGCCACTGGTTGGTCAGGTGCGATATAAATTCCCTGGTTTATTTTTGATCAAGGGCGAATCGTCCCTTTCGAAGACAACGATGGGTGTCCCGAGGGGAGTAAAAAAAGTATGGTCGACGATCGCTTAATAAAGAGGCGGAGATCCAAAGGACGTTCCTCGGTCGCGTCTGAAAAGCTCGGGGCGGTCAATGCCTCCGGCTTTATGCCGCTTTATGCCGCATGAAAACGGCCGGAGCGTGTCTCGACGAACGGGGCCCCCCTTTTATTGTACCAAGGAGAAATTGTATTACACGGAGGAGAGACCGTCCAACCGCGAGGCTCGTCGCGGATATTAATTTTCCTCGAGGGAAGCCTCGGCTCGTAACGACCTACGACCGCCCTTAAGAATTTTGCCCTCGAGACGATTAGCGACACGGTGTTTATGGCAACACCTCCGGTCTTTTACGCGAGCATCGCGAAGGAGCGAACGGAAGTGTGTATGCGTGGCTCGTCGAAGGGAAGAAACGAGACGAGAGGGCTGAGAGACCAACGAAGATTGTTCTACGCGCGGGATAGAATTAGCGGTCGGACGGAGAGCTGCTCGCGAGAAGTTGGCAAAGTCTCGAAAGAGTCGTGAGAAAAGTGGAGCGCATCGTAAAGTCGATCGCATCGCGAACTCGAGCACGTTTCGGAGTCGTTCCCAGCTTCCTTTTCCTTTTCCACATATTCGATTCCTTTTTACTCTCGTCAATTACGTAGCGGCCGAGTCCCCTTTGAGCAAAGCCGTGTACGCGGAGGTGCATTGTCCGGGATGAATGGACTCCTTTCTAAGCGACCGGCGCTCCTGGATATGCGATAAGAGCTCCCGATGAGAGACCAGAAAAGAAAGGGACGCGAACGTGGCGAGTCGAATCGCGAATAACGCCTCGAGACCGATATCTAAACTCGTCGCGGGGTTCCAAATGATACGGCACGCGCTGTCGTCTCAACGAGATGGACAGAGATGAATATTTATATCGCCAATCTCAAGGTCCAAAGTGAAACCATCGCGCCGTAGGAGAGGGAACCTCGCGTCTAAACATCAATCTCCCGGCACGTAATAAAGGGATCCTCGCGATGATTACGATATAATGGATTAAGGAAAACATCCGAGGGCGGTTTCCCCCGGATCGTCGTGGATGTCGAGGTCCTTTCTTCCGGTCTCCTCCTTCTGGTTCGAGGCTGCTGGGAATAACGGAGCCCGATGACGTAGGCGCGGCTTCGTTGTATTCGAGGAGAATCACGGAAGCGGAAACGAGCCGCGAAAAGCTTTCGGGGAGGCCGATAGGGGAGATTTTCGCGATGGCACTCCCATTAGGAGGCGGGGAGGGAAAAGCGGCGGGCAGGCGTGAAGAACTCCCGGGAGGGCGAGGAGGAGGGGGAGGGGGAGGGGGAGGGGGCAAAGGTGAAAAGGAAGGAAGGAAAAAAAGGCTGGGACGAGGGAGGTGCGCGACGAAGCGACCGCCGCCGTACCTCTCTCGAATCTCCTTTCGAGCAACGATCGAACACCCTGCCGATACCGGCGTTGATTTTCCGACTTTGTCCTACGTTCCTGCGAGGAAATTGGTTCTCCGGCTTCATACGGAAAGGGTGATTCCGAATTATTTTGGAATCCATACGATTCCAAGTCGGAGTGGGATTTGATTTCGATCTAAGAGATAGCGGCGGAACGATATTGAGCTTTGCAGCGCGGTAGCTTTTCCGCCCACTTGCATTCGAGAAAGCGCAGGGAATCTCGAATGGTTCGAATCGATTTCTTGTTTTTCCTCTCTTTCGAATAAGCTTTTCATCCACTTTAGAACGGTCGACTTTCGATGTAAATTGTTCGCGATGCACCGGCGAGTTCAATTTTCATCCGAGTCTTTTTATTGGATAAAAACGATCGGTGGACTTATTCTTGGATCGGTCAGCCTGCGATTTCAATTTGTTAAAACGCGGCGGAGCGAGCGCCGATCGTCACCGTGGTCTTCCGCGTCGAATAAAGACGAGAGAACAAGGAGGGATGCGAGCGAGAAAAGCCAGGTAAATTCGTGAAAGGAGGAAACTCCCCGCCAAGGCTTCGAGGCTTCGAGGCTTTGGCGGTTGGCCATCCTCGCGGCGGATACGCTTTGGCTGGAATCGAATCTTCTTGTTTCGCTCGACGCGTAGAGGGAGATATCGCGAAATTGCTCGTCGGAGATGAACAAAAATTTGCGAAATTAAATCGAGAAATGCGTTGCCACGATAAATGAGATATCCGCAGATTTATTTTCGCTCTTATCTACGAGCCGCTCGAAAGGAAAATACGATCGTGTTCTATACACCCTTCTCCATAGAACACAAGAGTTTTCTCCTGCCAAGACCTGGCCGTGTGCCCAAAATTTATTTTCGTATTTTAAGGCGATTTTCTAGTCGTTTGAATTCCACCCTTAGCTATTAAGCGTGAAAAATCATTTGGCCGGGAAATTCTGAAAATTGCCCTCCGCGCGATCGGCCAGGATTCTCATCCTCTTTCGCCCTGCGCCGCTAAATCTTGCGCGACTTTCCTATCGCTCTGAGTCACGCGCGGCGAAATCGACGCTCCGTCACATCATAACGCCCCCGCTTTATAATTCTTCACATTTCCCCGCTATACGGATTAACCGTCGACCTCAAGACCCGATATCGGAATTACCTCTCCGTCTTTTGTCTCTTTGACTCTTCGTTAGTAGCTATTTGTGATGCGCGGTTTTCCTCGAAAGGGACGTTGTATCCGAAATTCGATCTAATCGCATCGAATAGATGTATAGTTTGATATTTCAAATGAACTGTAAAGCGATCAAAGGGCCGAGAATAAAGCGTGGAAGTAATGCTGGAATAGCAGTTTTGATCGCACGAAGCTATTAGCGAGCTTCCACCTCATTTCTCGACTCAATCTCGCCCACGATGAATGCATTATCGCAAAAGCGCCATTTACAAGGCTGTATCGCTAGAAGGGAATTCCAGGTCCGTTGTGCGAGGGAAATAGAGTTCGATCGAGTCACGCCCTTAGGCGATACAAGCTGTTCTCGTGTCTTGTACGTAGGAAAGTAAATCGGATAAAGGAACTCACCGAGTGCTGCTTCGTGGCGAGATGATGTCCTAAGCGCAGGAGGGACAAATTTCGTGCGCTGGCCCTCAGGTTCCCCCATCCGTTTCTGACCTGTTGCTCCCTTTCGCGGCTGAAACAAAAAGGCCCACCGTTCGTTCACGAATCCTTGTTCCGTTCCTCGCGAATCAAACGTCCACGACTGCTCGTCCTCTAAAGATAAACCAATGATCGGTCGTTAGCTCGATTTTAAGTAATTATCGGAGAAGCGATAAGTCGAGCATACGAGAAAAGAGTAACGAAGCATTATCGACTTTTAGGTCGTAGCAGAGTATTTCTAAAGGTATAATTCTATAAATATTCCTCTACCGATCCCGCGACGTTTAACTTCACGCGAATTATTTCATATATGCGCACGATTCAATTTTTTGTCACGAGTGGATGCGGGTAATGGTCGGTATACAAGATGCGAAAAGGCTTTAAACTTGCTTCGATCAAATTAAAAGTACGGAATTTCACCTGCGGTTTAATCGGCTTAAGGCAGGCGTTGGGATTAAATTGCGCGTATGATCAATTTATAATTGCGCAAAGTCACCTCGCTCGTTTCGGCGATCGTCTGAAATTAATAACTCCCTATTCGCGACGATAACGGGGCTACGAATTTCAGGATACGATGCGAAATTCATTTTCTATTTGAAACTCATTTTCTAACTCGAATTCGAGCGGAATGGACGGGCCGACAATTGGGACAATGGACGCGTTTCGTCTAATGATGAGCCATTATTAACGGCAAAATCGTGAAACTGTCGTTTAATTGTACGACTTTAGCGCGCGATTCAATTTAAATTTAGCGATAACACGGGCCTGCGTTACGGTCGAAAATGAATTCCTGACGATCGATGCAAAATTAATGCGGTTTTAACGCTCAACGAATGTGCCGACCACAACCAGAACTGGAACGACCCTCTACGAAGGAGAGCCCCGGTCCACCCACTCGATCAACCATCGTGATCAAAAGTCCAATTCCAGCTGGACAGAAATAATATTTTTCGATCATTTAAAAACGCGTTTAACCGAGAAAATTTATCGATAAACAATTCTAACCATCGTACACGTTTTTTCTATTTTTATTTCTCACTTCGGATCGATGAGCGAAAAAGTTTCGTGGTATCCAAAGAACGTACTTATTCGACAATACTTTTGTTTACCTAGAATCCTTCTACCGGTGTTACCTGCGCGACGATCCTTTTTTTCCACGCTTTCGGTTTAGTATTTACATCTCGACAAGAGACTCCAAGAATTTCGTCCGTTTTTCGACGATACGAAAAAAAACTATTGTCCGCGCTCCATAGAAACTTTTATACCGTTGATCGAGAATATTTTTTCGCAAGATTTCAACGCACGGATGAAAGATATGCGCGGTAATTGAAATTGAATTTCTGCCTTCCGATTGACCGGGTTTAAACATTAATCGACGGCTAATCTGGCGGAGAAGAATATGGGAGAACCGAGGAGAGGAGATCGATTTATCGTGCTTTAATGCACTTTGAATAAATGTGCAATTATCGTAGAATTTGATGAACAGGAACGCCGCTTAAATCTGCCGGGGGATAAAAAGGAACACGGCATTTATTTCAAGCGGCCATCGACGAAATTATCGCTACGATCATTGAACAATGGCCTCTCTTCGAGCATCGTTTATAATTAACCACGACCTGTTGATTTAAATTAATGCGGCGCCGGATCAATTAAAACACCAATGAAACGATAAATCCTATCGCGCAATAAATTTAAGGTAGGTCTACAATTTTGGTCGCGATTCAATTCCGGCGTTTAATTTACTTTAAAACAGGAATGCATAGAAACGAAAAGGTAAATAATCATTTGACATCGATAATTTACACACAATTATCCTCCACACAAGTCCTAAAACTACCTACACGGAATCCGTTGTATTTGATAAGAATTATGCAAATTCGGGACGTTTTAAAATTCAGGAAATTCAAGAATGGTCCGAAATTTCATATAATTCCCCTTTTTGTATTCGAATAATTAAGGGAATCTACTCAGTATTTCTCACGGTTCCCTCTTCTTCGAGAGTGTACTTAGAGGCAGTATCTAGCGTTAAGGAAGTACACGCTTCCAGCGTGAAAGGGCCGAAGGGTGTGCTTTCTAAGCGGCGTGCGTCGATCGATTCGAGGAGTTTACGCGCGAGAAGACGGCGGTAATCGAAGAAAGGAAGGAAGCCGAGGAAAGGAATCCAATCGCTTAAGAGGCCTGCTCGCCTCTCGACAGGCCGCCCCGAACATTTTTCACGTCTCGTTAATTAATTATCAGAAGGAACTTCCCGATCGATCATTACGCGCCTACAAGGCGATTCATCCTGGCAAATATGTCGCCCCCCTCTCCCTTCAGCCCGGCTACTTCTTTAATCGCGCGCTAATATTACGAGAAAACGTTGGTGAAAACGATCGTTATACCAACCGCCTGCATTCATCGTATATCTCTTTCACCTTAGATCAATATTTATTTTCTACTACCCGGAACTTCAGGAATTTCACGCTAATCGAAAAAACCGAGCGGTTGTTTGCACCGATATCACCGTGTTTACACCATTCCGTGCCTTTTTTTTTTAACCGTTGGAAAGGCGTTTCAACGCATAAGGAAACTGCCCGAATTTGTATCCGAGCTATAATTAGGATGAACAAAGTGTACTTGTATAGAAAACCATTTTCAACCGTCGAAAAAATATATCCGCCATGGAAGCTGATCAAAAATACCGAACAAACTACGACATACGGGCGGTAACAAAAGGGTATAAATAAATAGATTCGTTAGAAGGCCTTTCCCGTTACTCCTTAAAACGCGGAGAGTATTTCCATGGCGTATTTCCTCGATGAAAGGCGCCTTTGCTCCGGAGACCGGCGAAAAGTCCGGGAGGAGGTAGCAGAATCGCACAAAAACAGCGCAAAGATCGAGAAGAGGCGCGCAAAGAGCGAGCAAAAGCCGAGCAAGAGCCGAGCGAGCGGCGCACAAAGAGCGAGCAAGAACCGAAATCAGCGGGGCGGAAGGTACGGCCGCTTAACGGAGGCGGCTGCTGCTTCGTTCTCGTCCTCGAAAATATAAGAGGAGAGTTAACACTCCACGGAGTGTGTTTTAATTTCCCGGGGCGAGGCGAGCGGTTTTTGTACTTCTCCATCGGCGCCGGGAATCGAAGAAACGTGTCACCGACCACGCATCCCTTTCCTCCCGCTCGACGACCAAATTTCCCGTCCTGATTAAAATCCTTCCTCACGGCACTCTCTCTTTCTTGCGCGAATCGCATAGGGAATTGTACGGAGTGTCCGGAGAAAATCATTAAATATTTATACGCTACGGTGAGAATAAAAATCGGCAGTGCCAGGTGTACGGTAGAAATAATCTCTCGTAAGAAGAATGCGATTTTAGAGGCTGTCGATCGTATTGTCCGCGATAAGAAAGCGCGTACAAAGGGCAGGAATTTTTGGTATGAATTTCGAGCGTCAAAGAACCTCGAACGGTCGAGTGCGAGCAGCCGTAGAATAAAATACAATGATGTTACGAAAACTCTAGATTCTCGTATCGCTCCTCTGGGCCACTACCTTGCGTTATATCTCCCACTCTTACGCTACATGGCGTATACCGCGCTGCGTGAAAAAGTCTCGATAAAAATCGCTCGTTCCCCGCATACCACATCTCTATCGTTCGACACGGGGGGACATTCGAGAAATATACGAGAAAACGAATCGATAGGTAAATAAATATAATTCGCGCAGCATCATTTTTTCAGGAGAAATGTGGGTGACCGGGTTAAATTACGAACGGAGTGATTTACAAGGACGCGGACGCGACCCTCGTAACTCGTGGTTTGACGTTACACGTGTATGCAGGCCGCACATGCATCTGCGACGATGTACCGAAACCAGGATGCGGCCTTTCCGGGGCCATTAATTCCGCAGCGGATCGAGAGAGACTCCTCTGCCTCTGGGAAAATAGCGATGGTCTCGAAACGGAGCGAACCACAGGATCGTTCGCGCAACTATCCTCGCAAATATTCCGACAAATACTCCCTGGATACTTCCGACGACTGTCCTGCGGACGTTTCGACGATTACCTGGGCGACTATACTCGCGAATATTTTTATAAGTGCCTCGAGTACTATTTTGACGCATTAAGAATCCGTATCGTCGATCGATAATATCGATATTCCGACAAACGTTCGAGATGCTTCCTCGGAGATCGGAAATGGCGAAGGAAGATTTACGATTCTTCGAGGCAATGGCCTTCGATTTTATCGTTGCTCCGCTTACTCGTTGGTGGGCCGAACTAACACCGACAGTCGCTTTGGCCAGCATTTCTCCCCTTTTGCATCTTCCCGAAACACCTTTGCGTACACTTCTTGACATGCCTATATACGTAAAGGATCACATTTCTTTTCCTTTCCATAAAATAGAACGGAAAAGATATTGAAAATGAGAGCGTCCGAGGGGAGAATAGAAGGATTCTAAATCGCCGTGGTTGAACAAAGTTTCGGACTGCTCGGGCCCATCGCCGACCGGTTCTTTGACCAACGAAGTGATTTGTCAGTCGACACGATCCATCGGCTCCCTCGCGCTTTGTCTTCGTCCCTCTTTGCCCGTTTTCCGGCCAACCGGCAATTTATTATTCCTTCGTAGGGCCGATATCCCGTAACGAACCTTCTTTCGGGAACAAATAGGACGAAAGCCTTCCTGGAGAAGCGCGTCCGCGGTGTCTCCTTTAAAGAACGGCTTCGATCTCCGCGTCTCGAAAGTGAGCGCGGCCTCGATGGAAATAAATCTCCGCGTAAAACCAACTTTTCTTTTTACAAGTATATAGGAAAGGTAAACTGGTGAGACGTATCGTACATCTCGTCCCACAACTCGATATTTGGATCGATTACTCACAATAATTTCGATTCGACGTCATCTTCGCCGATGGAGGAGTGCGCGAGTGCCGGTAGGCTGCTGGCCTCGCAGGGCGGGTTGCTCAAGTCTGAAAGAAAAGTACACCGTTTGCCTCATCTTCGACCGATATCCCTTCTTTCTTTACTTCTTCTACTTTAACGTAAAGCATTGTACAGGAGCTAGTTCGAGTTTAACGCGGCGGTATATATCGTGAAGAGGAAAAAGAGGAAGTGGAATAATTACCTATGGAGGAGTCGTAGTGATCGCTGTGACGTCCATATGGCGCCGTTGGTCCGGAAAGGGTGTTCACCCTTCGCCTGGGACTCGTGGCCTGTGGCAAAAGCAAGAAAACATCGCGTAAGATTCCTCGTGTCGGGGCCAAGAAAATTCGCGGCTGAGGCGCGACTCTCCATAAGCCGTGCGCCAGTGAGAAAATGCCACGTCCCGACGGAGGATGTAAGAACGGTCATCTCCTCTTGGCGTCTCTCTCTCTTTCTCCTTCTCTCTACCCCCCGTTTCGTGAGAAAATCAAGTTTCCGTAGAACGAGGATCAAGAGCATCTAGTTACGATTGAGTTACGAGAACCTAAGAGATTATAAAACCGTTGTTCGAAAACTATTTGCGTAATTCGAAATTTCTGTTGAGATCCTTCGAGAACTCGTGATCCAGAGGTGGCCCGTTATGATTCGAGCGAAAAAGGGAGGTTTGCCCTGGAAGAAGGAAGCGGAATCGTAGAACGAGAGGCCGAAAAGAGGAGGATGAGTCACGTGAGGAGGCGAAAGGAGGCACGTGTCGCCTGACTCGATCAATTAACCGATCGCCCCGCTTCCCATTGTCGCTCTTCTTCCATCTTATTCGGCCGTGACGCCACCGTTTTGCCGAGGCAATCCGTATCTGGCTGACTCTAACCGTTAATAACGTAGAATTGCCAAGGCCAACGTCCCTCGCTCCTCCGTGGCTCGTATTTTTAGCCCGAACGAACGATCTTTTCCACAATTTTGCGAGTTTCCGATTCGTACAGTGCGTTGCAGACCCCACGGGAAAAAAACCAAACTCGAGAATTACCAAATACGATCTTCTTTCCGGTCGATCAATTAATTAATTTGCGAGAGATGGTGGAATGTACGCGTGTACATGGCGAACGAGGAAAAAACGAGGATTCGCGGAAGTAACGCGAGTAAAATTCCGAGAAATACGAACCGTCGGGTAATGTAGAAACAAAGACTCGGTGCAAGGTGACCGTTGAGAAAATGAAATTTTTCAATTTTGAACGACTTCGGAGGTCGGCCGCATCGGTCGCCTTACCGAGGCTATATAAAGCGGCGCGGACGCGCAGAAATCATTCCTCGCAGTCCCAGCGAAGTATCAACATCCCTTCCTTTTCTCGTTTATCGTATTTTTTTTCGTGTCTCACCCCTCCCTCACACCCTTCTACTGGTTTTACTTATTTCTCGTGCTTGTTATCCTCCTCCCTCCCTGCTTGTTTCTCGTTCATTGTTTCTTGTTTCATGTACTATCTCATATACACTCATCGTTCTTAACTTTTATCTCGTTTCAGATTCTTATCG